>JAREIK010003785.1:0-35000 GCA_029783825.1 Sapria himalayana
ATTTGTGTATTTAACTTTTAATATATACTATCTATATCTGACAGTCTATCTATATATCTATCAATATATTGTATATCTATCTATATGTCTATGTATTTATCTATTTATTTGGTTATATATTTATCTATCTATTTAATAATTGTATATTTGTAAATATACTTTTTGTATTTCTTTCTATCAATCTATCTATTTATCTATCTAACTATCTATCTATATATCTCTTTATCTATCTATCTTTCTTATCTATATATCAATCTCCCTATCTATTGATCTATCTATTTGTCTAGTTGTTTATCTATCTATCTATTTATCTATATTTCTATTTGTTTATCTATCTATCTAACTTTTTGTTTATATAATATATGTCGATCTATTTACCTTTCAGTCTATCTACTACATAACTGTCTAATTGTGTTTGTCTATCTATCTATAAGTTAATCTATATATCTGTGTATGTATATAACAATCTATCTATCCATCAAATCTAGCTATCTACTTATTTATATATTTTCCTTTTTTTCTATTTATCAATCTATCTATATATTTTTCCTATCTTTCTATCTAACTAAATATATATCTGTCTATCTATCTATTTATATCAATTTATCTATCTATCATTATTTTTGTATGTTTATTTATCTATGTATCTATCTATCTTTCTATCTGTATGTCTATCTGTTTATCTATCTATCTGTCTATCTGTCTATATGTCTGTCTATCTATCAGCTTATCTACCCATCTGTAGATCTTTCTATTTGTCTATCTAACTATAAGTATATCTATTTGTCTAATTGTCTAACTATTTATCTATTCATAGGTCTATCTATTTATTTGTCTATCTATCTATCTTTCTAACTATCAAATTGTCTTTCTATCTATGAATTTATCTATCTATTTATCTGTCTATCTAACTTTCTATCTATCTATCTATCTAAGTACCTGATTATCTATCTATCAATTTGTCTATCTAGATATCTATATATCTAATGATCTATCTTATGATCAATCTAACAATCTAGTTTTCTAAGTATTTGTCTATGTAATTATCTATCTATCTGCTTATATATGTTTCTGGTTATCTATCAATCTGACTATCTATCTATCTTTTTATTTTCATATCTAGGGATATGTCTATCATTATCTCTGTTTATCAGCCTATCTATTTATTTCTCTATTAAATTTTCTATCTATCTATATATATGTCTATCTGTCTATCTATCTATTTATCTATCTATTTATATTACTCTTTATCTATGTATCTATTTATATATATTTGTATGTATCTTTATATCTATCTATTTATGTATCTATGTCTATATATTTATCTGTCTATTTTACTATTTGTATATTTGTATATATGGTTTTTGAAATTTAATCTATCTATATATTAATCTATGTATCTGTCTATCTATCTATCTCTCTATCTCTCTATTTATCTTTCTTTATTTCTATCTTTCTTTCTATCTATCTATCTATCTATCTATCTATCTATTTGTCTAGTTATTTATCATTCTATCTATTTATCTATATTTCTATATGTTTATTTATCTATCTAAC
Organism: Sapria himalayana; assembly: GCA_029783825.1. Lineage (NCBI taxonomy): Eukaryota > Viridiplantae > Streptophyta > Magnoliopsida > Malpighiales > Rafflesiaceae > Sapria > Sapria himalayana. Next base: position 1,558 of record JAREIK010003785.1, read on the forward strand.
TTTTTGTTTAAAGACATATATGTCGATCTATTTATCTTTCAGGCTATCTTCCTCTTAACTGTCTAAATGTGTTTTTGTCTATCTATCTATAAGTTAATCTATATATCAATGTATCTATATATCTATCTATCTATCCATCGATCTAACAATCTGCTTATCTATATATTTTTATTTTATTTTATTTATCAATCAATATATCTATCTATTTATCTAACTATCTATCTATTTATATCATTTTATCTATCTATCTTTAAATTTTCATATCTATTTATCTATGTATCTATATTTCATTCTGTGTCTGTCTATCTATCTATCTATGTATCTATGTATTTGTCTAATTGTCAACTATCTAGCTATTTATATGCCTATTTATCGATCTGTCTATCTATCTATTTTTCTAACTATATAATTGTCTTTCTATTTATAAGTTTATTTATCTATCTATTTATCTATCTATCTAACTAATTAACTATCTATCTATCTATATACCTATCTATATATATATATATCTATTTGGTATCAAGATATTTATTTATCTATCTATATTTTTATCTAACTATCTATTTATCTATCTATATGTCTATGTAATTATCTAAATATCTGCTTATTTATTTTTTTGTTTATTCTCTATCAGACTATCTGTCAATCTATCTATATATCAATATGTCTATCTGTCTATATATCTATCTGCCTATCTTCAAATCTATGGATCTATCTATCATTCTATCTGTCTATCACTCTATCTATCTATTTATATATCAAATTGTCTGTCTATCTATTTGTCTATCTATCTATCTATATATCTATCTATATATCTATCTATATATCTATCTATCTATTTATCTATCTAATTATATTTTTATTTCTCTATCTATCAATCTATATATGATTGTATGTATCTTTCAATATATCTATTTACATATCTTTCTATCTAAATATTTGTCTATTTGTCTATCTATATAACTGACTATTTGTCTATCTATCTATCTATCTATCTATCTTACTATTTATTTATCTATCTATTTATCTATTTGTCTATCTATATATTTGTCTATCTATATATTTGTCAATCTATTTGTCTATCTATATATTTGTATATCTATATATTTATCAATTTATATGTTTGTCTATTTATATATTTATCTATATGTCTATTTGTATATTTGTTTATCTATATATCTAGCTATCTATCTATTTGTCTATCTATCTATCTATCTATCTATCTGTCTATCTATCGATATTTATATCTGTCAATCTATATATCTATCTATCTATTAGTTTATCTATCTATCAATATTTATCTATCTGCTATTTATATAATTATCTATCTATCTTTCTTTCTTTCTTTCTTTTTTTCTATCTACCTATACATCATCTATCTATATGTTTGTATATTTGTCTATATGTATAGCTGTCTATTTATATTTATATTTCTATCTACTTGACTATGTGCATATCTATTTATTTGTATATCTATCTATATGTATATCTATCTATTTTTTGTTTTGTCTATATATATATCTATCTTTGTATCTATCTATCTTTCTGTCTGTCTATCTATAAATTTGTTTCTTTCAATCGGTCTATTCATCTATTAGACTATTAGTCTATCTATCTATTTTTTTTATCTTTTTATATGTCTATCAATATATCTTGATCTATCTATCTATTTATTTGTTTATCTATTCATCATCTAGCGATGGATTTAGCGAAGAAATTTCCCTTGCTAATAAAATCTATTTTTTAGCGACGGATTAGCGACGAAATTTCCCTTGCTAATAAAATCGATGATTTAGCGACGGAATTTCCCTTGCTAATAAAATCAATGATTTAATGATAAATTTAGCGACGGAATTTCTCTTGCTAATAAAATCCATGATTTAGCGACGGAATTTCCCTTGCTAATAAAATCCACAATTTAGCGACGGAATTTCCCTTGCTAATAGAATCTATGATTTAGCGACAAATTTAGCGATAGAATTTCCCTCACTAATAAAATATATGATTTAGCAATGAATTTTCTTGAGCTAGTAAAATACGTAATATAGCGAAGAATTTTCCCTACCTTATAAAATCCATAATTTAGCTCTGGATTTAGTGACGATATTACTCTAGCCAATATTTATTTATATAATTTTTTTTTATTTGTTTTAGTAATTTATTTAATTTTATTTATTAAATGTATGTTAATGGTCTATATATGAGCAATCCTTGAAACATACATTCTCCTCGTAAAATCATAAAAAAATTATATTATAAATAAATAATTTAAAAAATATCCTAATACAAAAAACAATTATTTATATTAATAAGGACTAAATTAACTATTTTTATGATGTATTAATTTTTTATAAAATTATACAAAAAATTGTTCTAGAATTTTAAAATAAGAAACTTAAAAATTTGTATTAAAGTAACATTAAAATATAAATTCACTAAGTATAATAATTTTTTTCTTTATTTAAAAAATTAAATTAACTTATATTAAATTTCTATAAATATAAATATAAATTAATTCATTGTATAATAAAATAGAAACTATTTTATAAATTATCTGAATATATAAATAAAATTAGTAAAAATTAATATTATTATAAGTAAAAAAAATTTTATTATTATAGAAAACTTTTAAATAAATAAATAATACAATATTTGAAAATCTTGAAATATAATATAAATATACTTTTTTTAATAAAGTTAAAAGAAAATAAATTAATATTTATTTATAAATACATAGATGTTTGCTCTTAAAAAAATTATACGAATTAGACGATTGAGTAATATTTTGACTATTAGCTTTTAACATAATGTTTTTATTAAAATAATAAATATAACTTATTTTAATTATCTTTTAACTATAAGTAATTTATTGAAATTTAAAAAATTAATAATAATATCAAATAATATGAAATTTTATGCCTTTAACATTATTTCATATTATCTTCGTATAAATTAATATGAATTCTTAAAAATTTATAACGATAAAATATAAATATATATATATTTTTTAACATTAATAGTATTTTATTACTTTTAGGCGAGTGACTAAAAGGTAAATCATCTTTTCATTTGTCTTATTAAAAGGAGATTGTTAATTTTGTACCTATTTGATATTTTTTTTATAAGGCTAATCATATTTTTTTATTGTTTTTATATTTATTATTTATATTAATATTATAATAAAATATTTAAAGGTGTTTATTTTACATTTGTACCTTGCAACACACACATTAATTTTCTTCGAAAAAATTTTTATAGTGAATAAAATTAATTAGCCTTTTTGATTATATATATATATATATATATATATATATATATATTATTTATTTATTTAATGTTATAATAATTAAAAATATAAAAAATTTGCTAATATTTACAACACGATTATATTCTTCGACACCGATGCTTAAGTGACGCCAACCTCCGTAGAAGGCCATCCATCCTTCGACACCAAAGCTTCAACATATATTCAATTTCAAGGTTTAAGTTTTTATTTTTATTTGATTTGAGGTATGTTTTATACATTTATTCTTCATCGATTAACTTGATTAAGCTTAAGTTTTAATATTTCCGAAATTCTTCTCCTTTATTCACCGTGGTGTTCTTGGATTTGTGTATATATATTTAATCATATACATACTTCATGCATTTTTGATATAATGCATTGTCATTGTATGCATTTGTGTACATTAGGTATGATGAATTAAAAAATTTGTCAATATAAATAACTACATACTGTATACAAAAATAGTATACATAAATATAAGTTTGCTTTAAATAAGTGTGTTTAAACATAACTATATGTATATAATTTTAAAAAAAGTATACATAAGCTATTTAAACATAATTATATCTATAATTTTTTTATTACCATAGATGTGAAAGGAAAAAATTGTAATGCAGCGTTAGGGCATGTTGGTATTAAGTGGGAGAACATCTTTATCATGGTTTGGGTGATTTTGATGATATAGTTTGTTGGTATCTTTTTTTTGTATTGGTTATAAATATTTCTATTTAAAACACTAATTATTCTTGGCCCATTGCTAATGTTTTTGTTCATAGGTGTTCTTGAGTGAGGAGCACGAAAAAAAAAATGCATTTGTTTTTGATTTATTATCTATATTGCATGAAGAGCACAAAAAGATGATTCTAATAATTATTCTAAAAAATTAATTTTTTAGAATAATTATTCAAAAACAACTAGTTTTAATCTGTATTTTGCTATTTTATGAATGATAAAATGAGTGTGTGCTTATGATCATAGTTTTTGTTATTTATGGTAAGTATTTTAGCAGTGTATTTTTTGATAGTGTAAGTTTTTTTTTGCGTTTGTTTATTTTATGGTTGTGTGTATATGTGTTTAATAAATTTTGCATTATTAAAATTACTATGTGCTATGCATTTAACGTCATTTCTAAAAAATCCAGAAAAGCCATTTTGGTTAATTTATTCATAATTTTTGTAATGTGTATGTGCATGTGTCTGTAATAAAAATAATGTGAATATTTATATGTATTTTTTCTATTTATCAATTCAACTCTATTATGTATAGTTTGGGAAAATGAAAAATAATTTTGTGATTTATTTCAAAATTATCTTATTTAATTAACTGGTTTGGTATTTGAGCTATAATATTTTTCAAATAGGTTTGAAACCCATTGATGGTTATATTTGATAATCTTTTGAGATTGGAAGGCATATCAATTGAATATTCATGTCTTTGTTTGCTTTATTGATTAGTTGTTGTTAGGTAACCAAACTTTTTGATTGATTAATTTTGTCATAGAGAAAATAGTATCATTAAAGGAGACCATAGTTAGTCTTTCAAGACCTTAGTTTCTCCAATGGAGATGCTTTGTAGAACATATATTACCAACCTGAAGACCATTTACCTTGTAAAAAAATGTATATTGATGTTGTATCATGGTTGATGTGTGAGATACATATATTGCTATGCTCTATCAAATCAAGGAAGTTGTCAACAGGCAAATCAACCACTCAAACATATGCTCTAACAAATGGATTGCTATATGTTGCAAGTCGATACTTAACTATTATTAATCTTGCAGAATTGGTAATTAATCTACCCTTTATACTCTAATTACAATTAGATACTCATATATTAGTAAGCTTTCTCAATTGAACTATAATCTATATTTTTATCTTTGATTAATGAGAACGTATAATGGAATATACTATAGACCATGTTAAAGATAAAGCATAGAGAAATATTATCTCATCTATAAATGAGCATTCTCATTTGAAAGTAGATACTCATTATTGGTAGTAGTAGTACAAGAAGAAGTAGTAGAAAAAGATGAAAAAGAAATAGTTAGAGAAGGAGAAAAAGTTTAAGATGATGAAGAAATTAGTGTAGCCTTATAGCTCTTAAGTAGCAATTACATGCATTACAAGAAATCCTTATCATTCTAATCTTCAAATAGAAAAAAATATTAGGCTTGCATCTCTTAAATTAGAAAACAAAATAACAAAAACAATTTAATATTATGCATTGATACCACTAAAAGGTAGGAATAGTGCTCTAAGAAGTATTTTCTTAAATTAGTTTAATTTTAAAATTTAATTAAATAGATTTTCATGACAATGAAAGTACTATTCTTTATAATTTGTTGCATCCAAAAACAACACTAACTTTTATCTAACTTTGCAAAAAATAAAAAGGATATCCTACACAACACAAATAATAATAGTAATAATACTTAATATTTTCATCCTTTACACACACACACACACACATATATATAATCGATAATTATGTTATGGAATCTAAATATATATATATATGATATGGGTTATATTTTAGTACCTATATTCGGATACTCATAATTATCCCAATATAATTAAAAAAAACATTATGCATAAACTCATTTTAGCTTACAAAGTATGCAAAAACGAGTTTATGCATATGTTTATGCATGGAGAGTATTTATGAACTCCATATGCATATGTTTTTGTTTACGAAATAATGTGTGAAATCCCGAAAAAAAAATGAATAAATAACTAACATAATTTGATTTCTGGAAAAGAAAGGGCAAAAAGATAATTTTACAATAATAGAAAATAACCTGAAAATTTTACATCCATAATGATAAAATGGATATTGTTATTGAATTCATCTTGAAAAATGTAGCTACAGTTTCAAATTTCATTAAATTATGAGAAAATCCGAATTTTTTATATTTTTATTTAATTAAATAATTATTAGAAAAAAAATTTTTGCTAAACTGAAAGACCGCACTACATCGTCCGGACGTGGCTGTGCTTATGCAGGCTGTCCATCGGTTGTGTAGGTGTCAACCTAAAAAAATATTAATATTATTAATTAATGATAATAAATAAATAATTAAATAAATAAGAAAAATGTCAGAAATTTGGAAAATGGGAGAAAGGCTGAAAAAATATTTGGCACCGGAGGGAGAGAGAGAGTACAGAAAAAAATATATATATCCGTGAATTTTCTTTTAATCATAACAGATTATTATGAAATCAGATTGATATAGTACAAGAACTAAAGTTACTCTACACGAAGAGATTTTCACATTGATATCAAATTTATAAAGTTTCCGTGAAATTTTCTGAAAGGTATCGATTTTTTCTTATCAGAATTTTTTTATTTAATGGCCAGAAATGATCATGTTTTGTATTTCAATTCGAATTATTAGTAATTTTATTTGAAATAAGTAATTGTTGAAAAGTTTCGGTAATTCGTTTAGTAAAAATTAGTATAGAACGAATTGGATTTGGATTGTTATAATTGTGTCTATAATATGAATTAAATTGGAAATGACATAATTGCATTTCATATGCACGGCAACATTCCAAATACATGGATGGGTGCATGATATATATATATATAGGTATATGGATGGTATTTAGTGAGCTCAAATTAGGACAACGTCTAGACTGGGTTGCACAAGATTTTATTTGGTATATGATTATTATGGATTGCAAACTCGAATTGGGACAACGACTAGCCATAATTCCAAAATAAAATCATATTTTATTCGGATAAAGGTCCAATATGTTTTTCGGAGGAAGTCCTTTTTTTTCGGAATAATTCCAAAAAAAATAAATATTTTTATAGATATATACACATATATGCATATGTGTGTGTATATATATATATATATCCAGATATATAATATGTCACACATGGCTTCGGCATGTGTGAGAGAGACGATGAGACTCAGGAATATGAGCATATTAATATTTCATCCATAATTGCATTCATATAATTATTTTACTTTAATGTGGGTTTATATATATTAATGATGTTTTAAGTGCACTTAGGTAGGGAGTAACTCTGAAGGAGTTTACCCTATTATGTTTTGCTTACTCCATTGTGGGACCCCCTTTTTAGGTACGTGTCAAGGACAGATGATAGATCCACATATGGGATCACACATGTGAAGGAAAGCTAGTTGTGGCTTAAATAATATGTTATGTGTTTTCTTTTTTCTGCAGAGCAAATAAATTATAAAACGAAAAAAAAATGTATTGTACATTTGAGAAAATTTTATTTTATTGCATATTATATTGTGTGATGGAATTAATGGGACCCCCTAAGAAATGGGGTCTCACATAATGAGTTTCTACATAAACTCATATGCATACTTGAGTATATGCATTCCGTATGAATAAAGGAAGGTAATTATCAGTACAGGAATTTTGAAGACCCAAATCATAAATATTTTGGATTTGTGTCCACAAATGTTATATTAAAATTACAAATTGTAAAAAAAATATAATTATTTTCATGTTGGTTCCACTTAACATTTTTTCCTATAATATTCTAACTTTTATTCACTTTTGTTGTACCGAAATGCATCAACTTTGTTTATCTCACATAAGTTTTTAAAAAATTTAAAACTAAAATAGTAGTTTTAGAAATCAAAAATCAATTTTTGATTCTCATAGAGTATACCAAAATACACTTCTTCAAAGAAGTATATTTATAATGATGCCACCAACCATCCAACTAGTAACTTTTTAGAAATCTTGGATTCAAAAATCGTTATCATTATAACGCAAGTAGGATTTGATTATTTTAAGTGTTTAGAATTATGAGTATTTGTGTAACTATATGTATGCCCACATGTAACTATATTTATAATTACATGTATAATAACATACAATATTATATTTAACTATGTGTTTAACTATGTATAAATATTTGTATAACTATATATAAATATTTGTATAATTATATAACACTCTACAACATTAAATATACCTATATTTATAAATATGTATACATATATGTAAATCTATATATATATATTGATAACTTTATATATTTGTGTATAACTATTTGTATGAATATATTTATATATAACTATATGTTTAAATATATAAAAATATTAATAGCTATATATACTATATATATAATAACATATAACTATATATAATTGTATATTATTATATATATAACTATAACAACTTTATACATAACTATATTTAAATATATAATTTACATCTTATATTTAATATACATTTGTACATATTAGTATATAAAAATGTATTTTATTATATCTATACCTATACATATATATATGTATAAATATATAAAATTATATGAATAAATATATATACCTGCATGTAAAAATATAAGTATAACTACATGTGTAACTAAATCTATAACCACATTAACTATATTTATAATTAGATGTATTAAAACATTAAACATTATGTTTAATTATATGTGTATATATATAAATATTTATAAAACTAATAAAATTTTATATAATTAAATATAATTATATTTTTAACTATTTATAGATTTATGTATATGTATATATGTAAATCTATATATTTATTGATAACATTGTATATATTTATGTATAACTAAATATAACTACTCATATGAATATATATATATATATATATATATATATATATATATATATATATACTATATGTATAACCACATGTAACTATATTTATAATTATATGTATAAAAGCAAACTACATAATGTTTACCTAAATGTGTATAACTATATATAAATATTTGTTTAACTATAAAAACTCTATATAAATAAATATAACTTTATTTTTAATTATGTATACATATATGTAAATCTATATAATTGTTTAAAACTTTGTATACCTTTATTTATATTTACTTATAACTACTTCTATGCATATATCTATATATAATTATATGTTAAACTAAATGTCACTATTTATAACTACATTTACTATATGTATCCAAACATATAATTATATTTTGGATAATACTATTTTGTTGCACCAACATGAAATAAAATGGGTGAAGATATAATATCAACAATATGTATGCATATAGCATGAGAGTGTCCATTGATCAGGCTCATACATGGTATAATACAAATAAAGGTCGTACTCATACATAATCCCAGCCCTTGGGCCTATGCTCAAATAAGAAATTATGTATAACAAAAAATGTAATATTTGATTGGTTTGTACTGAAGAACTTATATTTTCTTTTGTATAATTCTTCATTCTAACACTACACTTTCTATGTTTCTCTCTCTCCCTTTATAATTCTTCCGATCTTTCTCTTCCTCTTTTTCTATGTCACACACTCTCTCCTATTATTTTTTTGGATCTTCTTTCTTGCATGTTCTCTCTCTCTCCACCCCTCTCTCTCTCTCTCTCTGTCCATCTCTCCCCCCTCTCTCTCTCCCTCTCACCCCCTCTCTCCCCTCTCTCTCATTCACCTTTTCTCTCCCACTCTTTCTCCCTCCTTTTCTCTCTCTCCCTCCCTCTCTCTTTCCCTGTCTCCTGATTTCTCTACCCCTCTCTCTCCCCACCTTATCTCTCTCTTTCCCCGTCTCCTGATTTCTCTACCCCTCTCTCTACCCACCTTATCTCTCACACACACTCTCTCCCTCCCCTCCTTCAAACATTAAATGTATTTTTTTTGCTTTCATTTCTTGTACATTATTGTACTTTGCACCCTTTATCTAGTATAACTATGATATCTTTTAATCTTTATCATGCTACAAATTATATTATCTATTAATGTAGATTGTGCAAATGCCTTGCCTTTATATTCACGATATTTAAATTTTAAATATTCATTTGTAAGTAATTTTATTTTATTCTTTATATATTTTGAAGTAATAAAATGTTATTATTTATATTAATGATTGGGCATTAATTTATATAAATAAAATAGGGCAAAATGATCTCAGATCATCTGTTGACATAAAAAAGGGTTATTAATGGATTTTTGAATAGAGATTTTTTGATTGGGTTTGAAACTTTTATCAATTTTGCATGTAGTCAATCGAGATTGAAGGATGGAGAAAAAATTAAGTGTCCATCTAATCATCAAAAGTGTCAGAATATCCCTTTTCGTGATGCAAACACTATAAGATATCATTTGGTAAAATATGGCTTTGTGCCAAATTATTTTATTTAGATTTATCATGGGGAAAGTACAAAGACTCTGAATATTGACCAAAATAAGGGTATTGAATCATTTTCTTGTGGTGAAGAATCATCAAACACATACCATAGAATGATCATGGAAGCTGCTGGTCCTGACTTCAATATGGATTACATGGATGAACTACCTAATCTTGAAGCTCAAAAATTTTATGAAATGCTTAAAGCTGCAGATAAAGAATTTCGGCCTGGTTGTAAAATACATTCGCAATTGTCACTTATGGCAAAACTAATAAGCATTAAGTCAGAAAATCATATGTCTGAGAAATTATTTGATCAGGTGACAGAATTGATGAAGGAGATTGTTCCGGATAATAATTTGATCACTAATAACTTTTACAACTCTAAGAAGTTACTATGAGGAATGGGTCTACCTTTGGAAAAAATTGATTGTTGTTTATACGGATGCTTGTTAATTTGGGGCGGTGATAGTGATTTAATTAGATGTAAGTTTTGTAACCATCATCAATTTAGGAAGGCATCTCGTGCTATAGAAATGGGAAAAAAATTGAAAGTTGTCTTTAAAAAGATGTATTATTTTCCATTAATTCCTCAATTATAGAGACTATATGCATCAAATGCTACAGCGAATGATATGATGTGGCATTCCGAGCATGAGGTTGAAGAAGGGATAATGCGTCATCCATCCAATTCACCTACTTGGAAGCATTTTAAATATATACATCAAGATTTTGCACCAGAAAGTAGAAATGTGAGATTGAGTCACTACACTGATGGATTTCAGCCATTTAGGCAATCTAGACAATAGTATTCAACATGGCCAGTGATCGTAACGCCTTATAACTAGTCTCCGTGGTTGTGTATGAAGGAGCAATATATGTTTTTGTTAATATTGGTTCCATGGATATTTTCTTATAGCCTCTTATTGCATAGTTAATTTATTTATAGGATGTTGGCGTGAATACATATAATATCTCAAAAAAGCAAATTTTCATTATGTGGGCAGCCATTATGTGGACGGCAAGTGACTTTCCTGCATATTCAATATTGTCTGGCTAGAGTAGTATAGAATGATTCGCATCCCCATATTTCATTACAAATTCTGATTCATTTACCCATAAATTTAGTGGTAAACAGTCATGATTTGATAACCATCATAACTTTCTACCTATGAATCAATCATTTCGAAGAAATAGAACTACATTAAGAAGAAATAAAACTGTGATGACAGTTGCACCAGCTATTCATTCAGGAGATGATATTATTACAAAGATTCATAGTTTAGGTTTGAAGAAGGTAACTGAAAAGGATGCTACTGGAAGTAATGGACTAATAGGCAAATTATTTGGCTAGAGGAAACATAGTATATTTTGGGAATTACCCTATTGGAAGTCTAATTTAATTCATCATAACTTAGATATAATGCATATTGAAAAAAATGTTTTTGACAATTTTTTCAACACTATCCTTAAAGTAGATGGAAAACCATATGACACTTTAAAATAAAGACAAGAGCTGAGTGATTACTGTCAGCGGCCTGAATTGAAGATGAATGAAGAAATGGAAAAATTTCCAAAAGCTTGCTACACACTTGATAAGAAGGCAAGACAGATATTGTGTGAATGGGTTAAAAATTTGAAATTCCTTGTTGGATATGTGTCAAATATGGGTAGATGCGTGGATATGAAGAATCTTAAGTTATTTGGAATCAAAAGTCATGACTGTCATGTATTTATGCAGAGATTAATACCAATTGCATTCCGTGAATTACTTCCACAAAGTGTTTGGATGGTCCTTATAGAACTAAGTTTGTTTTTCAAAAAGCTAACTACAACCACAATCAAAATAGATGACATGGTGAGGTTGGAGAATGACATTCCACTTATTATTTGTAAGCTAGAATGGATATTCCCAACAAGTTTTTTTAACTCAATGGAGCATTTGCCAATCCATTTGGCATATGAAGCAAGGAATGCAGGGCCAGTGCAATTCAGGTGGATGTATCATTTTGAAAGGTAAATACATATAATTTGCAGTGTTTTATTATTTTGTACTTTAAGTAATATTGTAATTTAATCAAATTGAAACCTAACATAGTGGGTGTAGGTATCTTAGTAAGTTGAAATTGAATGATAGAAACAAGGAAAAAGTTGAAGGTTCAATTTGTAATGCATATTTAGTAGAAGAAGCATCATCATTTTGTTCTTATTATTTTGATAATCATGTCAATACAAAGAATAGAAATGTGCCACGGAATTATGAAGGTCATGTGATGGAAGAAGATGATTATGTGAACATACTATCTATCTTCAAAAACCCTGAAAGAGCATTTGGAATAGCAATGAGAAGTTGTATGACAGATGAAGAGTACAAAGCAACCACGAGCTATGTTTTACTTGATTGTGAGGATGTTTCACCATACATTGAGTATGTATACACAAAATAGTTGCATGTTTAATCATAGTTTAATTTTATCTTTAATAAGAATTATTAAAAATTGATATACATTTTTTTCTATTTTTATATTTGTGCAGTATTTATGTTGAGCAGTTAAAATATAGGCAACCAGCAATTTCCAGCAATGATGTCGATTATTTTCTAGAAAATAAATTTGCAAATTGGTTCAAAAGTTATGTGAGAATTATTAAGTTTTTAATTTTGAATTATTTAATTTATTATTATATTTTATTTGTTAATATCAATTTTTTTAATTAAGGTCACAGGTAATTGATCATTAAAATGGAGATTCAAATATTTTTATTCAGAATATAAGTAAAGGCCCGTTTTGATATGTGACACCCTATCTTGAGTATTTTGTTAATGTATATAAATCTCACACAATCGGGCATGGTTCTTCTAAAATAATAATGAATAGTGGTGTATGCATTAAAGTGCATGATATAGTGCAGATGAGATTGATTATTATGGTCAACTCAAAGAAGTTATTTAGTTGGAGTATCTTGGACTCGAAAATAATAGGATTGTATTATTTAAGTGTGAGTGGTTTGATCCTACACAAAATGTGGGCACAAAGATTCATTCGGATTATACCCTAGTGGATGTTAACGATAAACACAGATATAATCGAAATGAGCCTTTTATTATGGTTGTTAAAGCCGCTCAGGTATATTATTGTACATATCCGGGTTTATCTCGTGAAAAAAGATATTGGTGGGCGATTTGCAAGATCAAAGCACGATCAAAATTTGAAGTATCATCATCGCAACAAAGAAGTGCAGACGAAGAAATTGCACTAGCATTCCAGGAAGATGACATAAATAATATTGAGCCTTTGAATGTAGATGAAGATCCAAAAAATTTATGTGACTCAAATAGTGGCACAATAGAAATTGAAGATGATCAATTTCTATCTGAAGATGAGTTTGAACTTCTATCGGAATCAGACAAAATATTAGAAGACCCATTGGAGGATGATAGTGATGCCGATAATTAAATTGTTATAATTTTATTATAAATTTAAACTATCAAAGATGTTTTATATTTTATTGAAATCTATCGGTGTGTTATATTCGAAAATGCATGCTTGTTCATCATTTTTTCTATTTTTTGTTCTTTGTTTTATTTTGTACAGCAGATGGCACCTAAAGGACGTGGTCGTGGTGGAGCTGGACGTGGACACAAAAATGAACCAAATTCAACTAGTATGTTACATAATGTTGCAGAAGCAGTACCATATCATAGCCACCATATCCTGACTTCAACATCACAATCACCATCTCTATTTTAATCACCATCACCATCATTGAGACCTCTACTAACACCTTTACCAGATGTAAGCCCACCAACGATTGTGATTCGTGCTGACACTTTTGATCCATGTCAATCTTCTAGACCACAAATTACACCGATTGTTCCCCCATATACAATACCAACGATATCATCAAATGATGTACCTTCCTATGAAGTCGTGCAAAGTTAGAAATTGATATTGTGGATGAGAGGTAAAAGAAAAATGTAAAAATGATTTGAAAAAAAAATTCCATCTCACAAGTGGTTTTTTTATATTGTTATGATTTGCTTTTTTTCTATGTTATTTATTTATTTGTACAATTTTATTCCATCTCACAAGTGTTTGACTATAATTACCAAGGCTTTCAAGAAAATGGCTGATGCCAAAGCTTTCTCCTGGAAGAAAGTTTCTCAATCGACAAAGGAGTCATATTTTAATGACTTTCAGCTAAAAATAACAAAATAAAAGAATTGAAAAATAATTATCTAATTACTTAACTTTTATGTTGGTTATTATTCAAGCAGTAAATAATTATGTTCTTGTTGTTAATATAAATTTTTTTGTTATTTTTTTATAGAATCAGTGCACATGGCCACCCAAATTTGATGGAAAGATAAAGTCTTTATGGAAGATCAAAGCTGCTCAATGGTATTCTGATTTTGTTCATAAATTAAAGAAAATTAATGAAAGGCCTAATTTTATATCCAATGAAGACTGACCCGAGTGGCTTAATTATTGGGAGGAGCCAGATGTGAAGAAAAAATCAGATATTGCCTGCAAAAATTGATGAAGTGAGGTTGATGGACTAGGTAAATGAATCTGTCGACACACAGGAGGTTCAAAGTCGAGCATCGAGCATGCTCGAGATTTGATACAAATTTAAAATTCTAAACATATCTATATTTTGTGGTTGTCCTAATAGTCCAATAAATATAATCTTTGCATGGTTTTAATAATTTTGTTAAATTTTTGTATCATTTGTTTATTTATGAATTAATAAAAAGATATTCTTAGGCTAGAGAATTTGATCGAGATCCAAATTTCTATGAGATTTTCAGGAAGCTGCATGTGAAGAAAGTAGATGGTCAATATGTCGACAACAAGTCTCAGATGATTGCTGTAAGAAATTTTTATATTAATTAGACTTTATAAAACTACAATACATTATGAAAATTATTTTGAATGCAAAATTTTTATTTTATTTTTTGTAAATCTAGAATAGTTTTGTCTCCATTTTATCTCAGGACCTAATGGAGGAATGTGTGACAGCTGCCTATCAACAAGTTGAGGGTTCTATGAATCATCAACCAATTAACTATGATCCAATTTATTTGGAGATAATAAGAGGTCGAAAGAAGTAGTGAGTGTATGGAATCGGCTCTAAGGGAGTGACATTTTGTTGTAGCAGTCGTGCTTCTAATTCATCTGTCTCAGCAATGGTGGATGAAGCGGTCAAACAACAAGCACAAGAAATAAATGAACATATTGTGGATATGGAGACCGAACTGAAAAAGAAGGATGAGCAGATAACTAATTTGATGGAAGAAATGCAAGAAATTTAAAAAATAAATAAATGCAATGCAACAGCAGATGTCAATTGGAATCACAATTTGCGACATTAGCACATCAAATAGTATTCCGAGATCCAGCTATTAATCCTCACAGGAAAGGCTAGCATTCCATACAAATTATGAGGATTATTGAATATGAGAATTATTTCTGAACTGTTATTTATTTTTGTCTATGTGTAGTAAATAATTATGATATTTCGTTGCAAGTATCAATTATTTTTATTCTGGTTTTGTTCTTTACTTTTTTGATTAACCAAATTATGAATCTTTGATGGATACATTATGTGAGAGAAACGAAAAAATTTTGATTCAAAGCATTCAGACGTTTCCACGGTCCTTCCAATGCATGGGTCCCATAATTGCCAATTCCAGCTTTATCAAAAGGAGGGCTAGCTTATCTTTTCTTTATTTATCTAAAAACATTATATTTTTGCACTCTCTTTATCTCTAAACATAATTGCTGGACATCTTTTGGATTTTTGGTGAAGCTGTATTAGAATAAACTTTAATTTGTGTTTGTTCATGTCTATGATATTTGTTTTAATATATCTGTGAATATGTTTTTGAGTCTCTTAATTTTTTCAGTAGAGTTTTAATCTATTATAGGTATGTAAAAGCCCATAATCAGTAGCGGCACCAGTGGAAGAGATGACAATGATGGCTGTGGCGGCAGTGGAAGAGGCAGCGGCTAAGGGGAAATCAGCAGTAACTGTGGTAGCTGTGGCAAAAGTGGCAGCAGCGGCAGAAGAGGCAGTAGCAGTGGCAGTGGCACCAGCTGTAGCAATGGCTGCAACGGTAGCATTGGAGGTGGCAGGGGCGGCAGTGCTAGCACCAGCTACTATGGAAGCAGCACTGGAAGCACCAGCTATTGCGGCAGTAGCAGCAGAAGCATCGGTAGTGGCAGCAGCAATAGCAGTGGGAGCAGTGCCAGCAGAAGCAGCATTGAGAGTGGTAGTGGTAGAGGCCGCAGTAGCGGTAGCATCGGTAGGATCGGTAGCGGCATCAATGGTAGGAGCGGCAGTGGTAGTAGGTGTAGCAATGGTAGCAGGAGCAGAAGCGGTAGCGGGAGCAGCAGCGGTAGTGGGAGCAGCAGCAACGGCAACATATGTGGTATATACGTACGTATATAGTCAGTATATACATACATATAGTACTACAGTATTTTATATACATATATACTGAGTATATATATGTACTCAATATATATGTATGCATAATACTGGAGTTTATATGTACATATACTGTAGTAATAACTGTACGAGTGAAATGCTAGTATATATGTACATATTTACTCCAGCAATATATATTTATCAAAACATAGTTATTTTTTATTTATTTTGTTTTGATTTGGTGGTTTAAATTTCTTACAGATATGGTACTGCATTATTTTCCATACAAAGCTTGTATAAGTGAACACATATTTCAACAAACATGAAGCACCGTGACTCAGATAGCATTTTCGTAGCGGAAAGTTGGTGATCGGAGGAGCAGTGGGAGAGAAAGCAACATCAATGCATTGATAGATTATACTTTATGCACATTCGGTAGATACATTGATTAATAAGATGTAATATAACTTTTAATATTTTTTGTTTTTTTTATTTAAAATATTATATTAGAATAAGTTATTGAATGAATTTTATTTTAAATTTTTATTTTTTATTTATAGTTTCTATTTTTAGTAAATTTATATTACACATAGTTTTTGTTTTTATTGAATGAATAATTTTATGCACTTTCGGGAGACACATTTGGTAGATGCATTGAAAGCAACATCATTTATAGTTTCTATTTTTTTAATTTAAAATTTATAATACATTTATAGTTTCTATTTTTAATTTAAAATATTTTCAGTTTTAATTTAATATTTTAAGATGTAATATACTTTATGCACATTCAACTGTAATTTTTGTTTGTTCATTTCTATAATAACTATTTTTATATATCTGTGAATATGTTTGTGTTTCTCCAAAAGTTTGATAGGTATATAGACAAACAAATAGATAAATAGATAAAAATATAGATAGATATATAGATAGACAGATAGACATATTGATAAATATATAATAGAGAATAGATAGATACACAGATAGATAGATAGATAGATATATAGAAAGATAGATATATAGAAAGATAGATAGATAGAAAGATAGATAAAAGAAAGATAGACATATAGACAAATAGGAAAATATACAGATATAAAGATAGACATATGTACATAAATATAGATATACTAATATATAGACTTGTAATTAGATAGATAAATATATAGACAAATAGTAAAATACATAAAAAGAATATTGATAGATTTAAAGATATACATATAGAAGGATAGACAAATAGATATATAGACAGAAAGATAGATAGATAGTTGGATAGACAGATAGATAATTAAATAGTGAGATATATAAATAGATAGATAGATATTTAGAATAGATTGATAGACAGATCTACAAAAAGATAGATAAACACATAGATAGAGAGACACATAGATAGATATATAATATAGAGATAGACAAAAAAAAGATAAAGAGAAAGATAGATAAATAGATAGTTAACAGATAGACAGATAAATAGATAAATAGACAAATAAAGAGATATACAGATATATTGATAGACAAATATACATATTTATAGAAATATAATTTGAGAGGTTGATAGATAGATAAATCGATAGATAAATAGGTAGATAGATAGATAGATAGATAGATAGATAGACATATAGACTAATAGATATATTGAAATATAGATACATTGATATATAGAAAGATAGATAGATAGATATTTAGATAGACAGATAGAAAGATATAAAAATAGACTATTAGATAGATAGACATATAGGCAAATAGATAGAGAGAAAGATAAGATATTGAGAGATTGAGAGAGAGAGAGAGATAGTTTGATAGACAGATGGATAGACAAATAAATAGATAGACAATAATCTTGATATTCAGATATATATATATATATATATATAAATAGATAGCAGATAGACGGATATTCAGATATTTGCATATATAGAAAGATAAATAGATAGATAGATAGATAGATAGAAATTGAAATCGATAGATTGTTAGTTACATAGATAGACAAATGAAAAATTTTGAGTTATATAGAATGAAACATACACAAATAGATAGATAGATAGATAGATAGATAGACAAATAGATAGACACAAAGATATACAAATAATAGAAAGATAGATAGATAAATAGACAATGAGATAGATAGATAATTAAATTGATATATAGATAAATATATAGTATATATAGATAGATAGGTAGATATATACATATAAAGATAAATATACAAATAAATAGAAAGACTAATAGATAAATAGATAGTTAGACAAATCGACAGATAGGCAAATAGACAAATAGAAAGATGGAGATAGACACATAGGTAGAAAGATAGATATTTAGTTAGTTAGATAGATAGATAGAAATATATACAGATAGATAGATAGAGACATAGATAGATAGACAGATAGATTTATAGACATATATATAGATAGACAGATTGATAGATATTCAAAAATATAATTAGAAATATAAAAAGATAGACATATAGATAGAGATACAAATTCATAGATAGATAGATAGTTAGCGAGTTATAGAGATAGTTTGATAGACAGATAAATAGATAGATAGATAGATAAATATATTATCAAATAGATAGATATATAGAAAGAAAGATAGATAGATAGACAGTAGATAGATAGACAGATTGATAAATTGATAGAATGATATTTATAATATTATATAATTAATATACAAATAGATATATTGACAAAGAAAGATTGAAAGTTAGATAGATATTTAAATTGATAGATACACAAATAGAAAGATATAGAGATAGAGAGATAGATAGACAGATAGACAGATAGACAGATAAATAGATATAGAAAAAATGATAGATAGATAGACATATAAAGAGATAGAGATATGGAGAGATCGTTACTTAGACATATAGGCATTTAGATAGATAGACAGATAAAAAAATAAATAGATAAACAGATAGGCATATAAATAGATAGAATGATAGAATTATATATTAATAGGAAAATAGACAATAGATAGATAAATAGATATAAATATAGATAGATAGCTAGGTAGCCAAATAAAAAGATATTTAGTTTGACAGATAGACATATAGATAGATAGACAGATGCATAGATAGATAAATTTTTAGATAGACATAAAGAAAGCTAGAATGATAAAAAGATAGAAATATATACTTATAAATATGTAGAAGATAGATAGATAGACAGATATAATAATAATAAAATAGATAGATAAATAAAAGACCGATAGATAGAAATACATATAGATAGATAAATAGATAGACAGATAAATAGATAGATAGATTACAAATCTATAGATATAAAGATAGATTGCCACATAAATAGATAGATACATATATAGATAGAGAGATATACATATAAACATATATACATATAGAAAGACAGACGAATAGATAGGTACAAAGAATCAAAAATAAACAAATAGTCATATAGTTAGATAGATAGATAGAAGATACATGAATAAGCATATAGATAGAGAGATAGATACAATGTTAGATATTTATATATAGATAGATAGATAATAGAGAGATAGATAGATAGATCGATAGAAATATAAAAAGATACTTAGATATATAAAAAGACAAATAGACATATAGATAAATGGAAAAATAGATAGTCAAAAAGATACATAGATAGAGAGAAATATTGATTTATAGAAATATAAATAGACAGATTGATAGAAAAATAAATTTATAGTTAGACAAATAAATTTATAGATAGATAAAAATATAGATTGATAAACGGGTTGACAATGAGATAGATAGATAGTGAGGTAAATATAAAGATAGATAATAACATAGATAGGAAAATAAATAGATTGACATATAGTTAGATAGATATATAGACAAATAGATAGATAGATAGATAAATAGATAGATATTTCGATAGATAGATAGATAGAAATTTAAAAAATAGTTATATAGAAAAATATAAAGATAGATAGATAGATAAAGAGATAGATTGATAGATAGTTATATAGTTAGATAAATAATCACATAGATAGATATATAGTAAAATAATTAGATAGAAATATAGATAGATAGATATATAGATGGATAGGAAAATAGATAAAATTATAGATAGATTGATAGATTGATTGATAGAAAGATAGATAAAAAGATAGATAGATAGAGAAATAAATAAATAGATAGAAAGACAGATAGCAATATATTCAGATAGACAGATCGAATGATAGATAGATACATAGATATACCAGTAGTCATTTAGATAGATCAAAAGATAGAGATTAATAGATATATAGATAAAAAATAGTTAGAAATATTGATAAATAGATAGATAAAAATAGAGATAGATAGATTCATTGATTGATAGAGAGATGGATAGACAGATTGATATATAGACTTATAGAAAGAGAAATAGATAGAAAGAATGATTGATTAACAGATAGATAGATAGATAGACATATAGAGAGATACATATAGTAAAATAGAGACATATTGACAAAAAGTTAGAAAGATAGATGGATAGATAGATCGAAAGATAGATAGAAATATAGATAGACAGATAGATAAATAGATAGATATATAGATAGTTAAATTGTTAGAGTGAGAGAGAAAAAGATATAGATATATAAAAAGATAGACAAAAAAATAGATAAACAAATAGATAGGTATATAGAGAGGGAAAGATAGAGATAGATAGAGATAGATAGATAGATATATAGATAGATAGATAAATAGATAGACATATTGTTAGGTAGATAGATGGATAGATAGATAAAATAAATATCAAATAGGTAGATAGACAAAAAGGTAGATAAATAGATAATTGATAGACATATAGATAGAAATATAGAAAGATATACAATAGACACATAAACACAGACACATAGACACATAGCCACATAGATAGAAAATTTAGAGATAGAAAAATAGACACATAGATAGATAGAAAATAGATATAAAGAAAAAAAGATAGATTTATAGATGTACAGATAGACAAATAGACAAATAACTCAATAGATAGATTGATATAAAATAGATAGACAGTTAGATAAGTATATATTTAGAAAGATCGACATATAGATAGATAAGTATATAGTTATAAATATTGAAAAATATTTTGATATTTAGATACAAAATAGATAGATAGTCAGATATATGTAGACATACAGATAGATACGTAGATACACAATACATATATAGAAATAAAGATAGATATATAGAAAGATAAATCAATAGATAGATAGACAGAAAGATATGTAGATAGATTGATAAATTGATCAATAGATATGTAGACAAATAGATAGATACATAGATATATAAAAATAGAGTTAGTAAGATAGATAGTTAGATAGACAGAAAGATAGATAGATGGATAGATATATAAATAAATAGTTAGATAAATAAATAGAGAGATGTATACATAGGAAGATAAGAAAATAAACATATACACAGATAGACAAATAGACATATATATAGAAAGAAATATACAAATATACATATATAAATAGATAGACAAATAGATAGATACGTAAATATATATATAGAAAGATAAATATATAGATAGATGGATAGATAGATTGATAGATATATAGGTAGGTAGATATATAGATAGATATATAGACAAATACTTAGATTGACTGATAAATAGATAAACAAATATATAGATTGATAGAAAAATAGATAGACAAATAGTTAGATAGACAAATAGACAGATAGATACATAAATAGATACACATTTAGATCATATAGATAGATATACAAATAGATAGATAGACAGATATACAAATAAACAGATTGACAGATAGATCTATAAATTGATAGATAAACATATAGACAAATAGACAGACAGATTAAAAAATAGACAGATAGACAAATATACATATATATAGATTCAAAGATAGATAGATTGATAGATAGATGGACATATACACAGATAGATATATAACTACAAGAAAATGTCAATTAAGCTAGGGAAATTTAGCTAGGGAAATTTAGCTAGGAAAATTTAGCTAGGAAAATTTATCTATGAAAATTTAACTAGGGATCAATCACTAGCTAAATAGCGAGAAATTAACTAGGGAATTAAAAGAGATTTTTGATTTTACATTCAAATAAATACTAGCTATATATTTATGATAGATTAGTGATGGATTAATGTTGGATTAGCAACGTAATGTCTGAGTAAAAATTTTTCATCGCTAATATTTTTATAAATTTTGTGCAAAAAATGGGTAAAATTAGCAACAAATAAGCAATGGAATTTCCCTAGTTAATTTTATCGAGATAAATTCTATCGCTAATATTTCATAAATTTCCACACAAATTAACTAGGAATTTAGCAATAGATTTTCCCATGTTAATTATATCAAGAAAATTATTTACCAAATTTTTCTTGCTAATTATATCGAGATAAATTCTATTGCTAATATTTTCATAGATTTCTTCACAAAGAAAACTAGGAATTTAGTGATGGATCAACAGATTTTCTCTAGTTAATTATATCGAGACAAAATCCATCGCTAAATAATTATCTGAATTTTTTTTTACTATTTTATATTTTATTTCTTAAATTTTTTTTTTCACAAAAGATATCTATTTAGCTAGGGATTTTTCCCTAGCTATTTGCACTGGGGATAATTTCCATCTCCAAACTTTAATGATTTAATTTTTTTTAATTAAGTATTTGTTTTAATTTTATATTTAATTTTGTTTATTAAATCTAGTCATGGTATTTAGATGAGCGATCCTTGAAATACATATTTTCCTCGTAAAATTATCAAAAAGTATATTATAAATAAATTATTTAAAAAATATAATAATACAAAAAAATTATATTAATAAGGACTAAAATAACTATTTTATGATTATAAAATTTTTAAAAATTATATAAAAAAGTTTTCTAAAATTTTTAATTAAGAAACTTAATAATTTGTATTAATGTAACATTAAATAATTAATTCTATAATTATAATAATTTTTAAATATATTTTCAAAATTAAAGTGAACATACTTTAACATTTCTACAAATATAAAGGTAAAATAATTCATTGTATGATTAAATAGAAAATATTTCTAAAAATATCTGAATTTATGAATAAACTAGTGAATATTAATATTATTATAAGAATAAAAAAAATTTTATGATTATATGAATTAAACAAATAATTACTATACAATTTAAAAATCTTGAATTATAATAAAAATTTAAAATTTTTAATTAAATTTAAAAGAAATTAAATTGATATTAAAAAATAAATACATAGATGTTTGCATTTACTAAAATTTATAAGAATTAAATAATTGAGTAATAATTTTCCTAATATCTTTTCATATTCATATCTTTATTAAAATAATAAATATTAACTTTTTTAATTATCTTCTCACTTTAAGTAATTTTTAGAATTTTAAAAATTATAAATGATATCAAATAATATGATATTTTATGCCTTTAAAATTATTTCATATTATCTTCATAAAAATTAATATGAATTCTTAAAAATTTATAATCATAAAAAATATATATTTATATATATATTTTTAACATAGAGCATATTTATAATTCTTAGGATAGTGGCTTGAAGACTAATTATCTTTTAATGTGTGCCTTGCAATATGAAGTTTAAAAATTTTGTAGCGTGATTTTTTTTTCTAGTTGAAAGGCTTAACATCTATTTTTTGAAATTGTTTACATATTTATTGTCTAATTAATTTGATAATTAAAAACTATAAGGTGTTTATTTTTCATTTGTGCCTTGCTACATGCACAAACTTGATGAAAATAATTTATTAAGTAAAAAAAGATGAGTATTTATGTTTTATATATATTTATTGTTTTTTAATTGTTTTGATAATTAAAAATTAAAAAATTTACGGAATTAAAAAATTATACACAACAACTCTTCTAAGTCTCTAACTAGCACCTGCCACCTCTCTCTCTCTCTCTCGATAGTCAACATGGATAAATCAAAATGAAACAAAGTGATTTCTTTTAGTCATGCACTGCATTCAATACTTGAAAGCCATAGCAGTGCACATTATCTCCAGGGCCGCCTCGCTTGTTGTAAAGCACTGATTGACATGGCCACCTTCCGCCGCATTGTACCGCTGTCAACCTAGGATGACTACTCCGATTACATCAACTGTTTGACAGACAACATGTAGATTCAGCCTCTCCTATCCACTGATCCTCTCGTCTGCTTCTTCTACAGGTAATCTATAAATCAATCAATGTTAATTCTAA
This sequence comes from Sapria himalayana, assembly GCA_029783825.1. Taxonomy (NCBI): domain Eukaryota; kingdom Viridiplantae; phylum Streptophyta; class Magnoliopsida; order Malpighiales; family Rafflesiaceae; genus Sapria; species Sapria himalayana. The sequence continues at coordinate 26,582 of JAREIK010003785.1, forward strand.
TTTTCTTTTTATTTATGTCGTCAAATTTATAAAGATCTAGCACCATTTCTATGAATCTGAAAATGATTCCTTACTTCGATTCTTTGCTCTCTAAAGCCGCCTCACACATGGCTCATCAAGGCAGCTCTGCAATTCTCAGAAAGTAAATCCAACGTGATGTTAGCATTTTTAGAATTATATATAAGGTTTTTTTATCTTCCGATTTGTGTGTTTTGACGAAGCACAACACAAATTTCATGACACGTTGTTTCCTCCTAGAATATCAGCTAATAATAAGATCATCCTATTTGTTTATGCTGGTAATCTCATCTCAACGAAGGGGAAATTTGAGGTGATGCCAGCATCTTCATACCCTCTGAGGATATCTACGACTTGGTCTAAGTTATCCTCTTGTTCTAGTCCAATACAAATGTTTTTGGGATCCAATGTTATGAACCAAATGTATTGTCATCTTCTTTGTTGTCTCAGCAACTTCGAATTCATTGATGGAATTCATGCTCCTTATGCCATAGGTCTAATCAAAGCTTTTTCACTTCTGGAGTCAAAGTGGAATCAATCATGTGATGTTCTTGAAAACGGGTTCTTATGAGAAAAAATTTCTGATTCTACAATGAGAAACTCTTTTACTAAGCTTCTTGGTGGTCCTCGAGTAGACCTCTCCATGAGAGTTAGAACAATCTTTCAGCAAAATAGTTGGGATGGGATTGTGAGCAAGTTGTTGCCTAATATTTGGTACATCAAGTGTGTCACCACGTGAAGCATGAAGCAGTATTATACAAAACTCAAACCAATACGTAGGAGAGACTCCATTGTTAAGCGCAGATTACTTTTCTTCAAAATATTGTGTTGCAGTCAACCTTGATCCTACGCAACCACAAGAGACAACTTAGTTTGTCATGCTTCCCAAATCAGCTTACTTTGAGTTTCTTCCATACAATCTTGTTAATGTGATTCATGGTTTGACCGTGAGGGAAGAAACAACTATGGATTTCTCTGGCATCGAGGTGGGGAAGATGTATGAGTTGGTCATAACTACCTATAGAGGACTGTATCAATATTGATTGGGAAGCGTAGTGAGTGTTGTTTGCTTCCATAACTACTCTCCTCAAGTTGAGTTCATAATGAGAGCACCACAACTTGACTCTGATACAGTGGCTGAGGCAGACTTGATTTATGCCATTGAAAGTTGCCAAGTTGTGATTAGAGCTGCCTTAGGAATTGAAATTGTAGAGTTTATTGCAACCTTATTGGGTTCTGAATCAATCCCAAAGCAGCTGAAAATACTAGTTGGAGTCACATAGGATCACATGTGTGTGGGGAAGAAGATGAACGAGCCAATTCTAGTTCTTAGGATGATTTATTCTTTGCTCGAGGACAACCTGGGATCTCTCTATCATGCTAGGAAGGAGAGAAGTGAAGCTGGCTCATTGTTGTTGACCAAAGTTAAGCCAGGTAGCTTCGATAAGTTTTCACGGCTAGCCATCAAGAATGCAGCATCGGTTAGCCATCAAGAATGGAGCATCAGCTTGCCATCAAGAATGGAACATCGGCTAGCCATCAAGAATGGAACATCGGCTAACCATCAAGAATGGAGCATCGGCTTGCCAATACAAGCTACCAAAGATACTGAGAAAACATGAGCTTGTCAGTTTTTTTGAACTTCTCTTGTTTGTTTATCATTTGATAATATAGAAAATTCTATCTATAAGATTAGATTTGATAAATAAATAGATAGATAGATAGATAAATATACAAATAGACAAATAAATAGATAGATAGATAAATAAATAGTAAGATAGATAGATACATAGATAGACAAATGTTAGTTAGATAGATAGACAAATTGATAGATATGTAGATAGAAAGATATGTAAATAGATATATAGAAAGATACATACAAACATATATAGATACATAGATAGAAAGATAAAAATATAAATAGATAGATAGATAGTCAAATAGATAGATAGACAATTTGATAGATAAATAGATAGATAGACTGATAGATAGATAGATAGATAGAATGATACACAGATCCATAGATATGAATATAGGTAGATAGAGAGGGACAGATAGACAGCTAGACTTATGGGCATATTGACATATAGATAGATTGACAGTTTGTCAGATAGAGAGATAAACAAAAAGATAAATAAGCAGATAAGTAGATAATTACATAGACATATAGATAGAAAAATAGATAGTTAGATAGAAAGATATATAGATAAATAGATATCATTATAGTCAAATAGATATATAGATAGATAGTTATATAGATAGATATATATATATATATATATATATATATATATATATATATATATAGTTAGTTAGATAGAAAGATAAATAGATAGATAGATAAACTTATAGATAGAAAGACAATTAGATAGTTAGAGAGATAGATAGATAGACAGATATATAGATAGGTATATAAATAGCTAGATATTTAACAATTAGACAAATAGATAGATAGATAGATAGACAGAAAGACAGATAGACAGATAGATAGAATGATAGATAGATACATAGATAAATAGATCTACAAATAGAAAGATAGATAGATAAACTGATATAAATTGATTGATAGATAGTTATATAGATAGTTAGACACAAATATAGTTAGATAAATTGATATATAGATAGATTGATAAATAGAAAAAAATGAAAATATATAGATAAGCAAAAACTAAGATCAATGAATAGATAGATAGATAGATATATACATACATAGATATATAGATTAACTTATAAATAGATAAAAAAAACACAATTAGACAGTTAAAGAGGAAGATAGCTTGAAAGATAAATATATCGACATATAGGTATATAAACAAAAAGTTAGATAGATAGATAAAGATATAAAAATATAGATATATAGATAGATGGATAGATAGATAAACAACTAGACAAATAGATAGATAGATAGATAGATAAACAACTGGACAAATAGATAGATAGATAGAGTGATTGATAGTTAGATAGAAGAAATATAGAAAGAAAGATAGAGAGATATACAGATAGATAGATAAATAGATAGATAGATAGATAGAAATACAAAACATATATATACAAATATACAACTATTAAAATAGATAGATAAATATATAGACAAATAGATAGATAAATAAATAGACATATAGATAGATATATAAATATATAGATAGATATATTGATTGATTGACTATTAGATACAGATAGATAGATAGATAGAAAAAAAGTAAAATAAAAAAATAGTCAAATATACAGAATTAGAGATAGATATTAGACACTTAGATAGATAGAAAAATATATTGATAAACAGATAGATAGATAGACAGAAAGATAGATAAATATATAGATATATAGATAAGAAAAAAGATAGATTAACAGATAGATAGATAGTTAAATAGAGCAAAAGTTAGATAGATAGACTAATTGACAAAAAGATAAATAGAGAGAGATAGAAATATAAAAAGATAGATTGACATAGATATAGATATTAAGATAGATAAATAGACAAATAGATATATAGACAAATAGATATTTAGAAGTATAGATATAAAGATAGATAGACATAGAAATAGACAGATAGAGAGTTAGATAGATAGGTAGATAAATAGATAGATGAATAGAAAAATAGAAAAATAGATAGATAGATAGATAAATTAATAGGAAAATAGACTTATAAAATGATAGACTAATAAACATAAAGATAGATATACATATAGATAGTAAGAAAATTAGATAGATACATAGATAGATATATAAATAGATACAAATATAGATATATAGATAGATTGATAGATTGATTGGCTGATAGATTAATAAATTGATAGATAGAAAGCTAGTTAGAAAGTTAGATAGATAGATAGAGAGAGAGAGATAGATAGATACATAAATAGATAGATTGACACATAGTCATATATACAAATAGTTAGATAGATAGGTAAACATATAACAAACATATAGATAGATAGTTAGTTAGATATGCATATAGACAAATAAATAGAAAGATAGATAGACATATAGATAGATAGATAGTAAAATAGATTAATAGATAGATATATAGATAGATAGACAAATAGACATATAGATAGATATACAAATACATATATAGATAGATAGATATACAAAATGATAGAGAGCTAGATAGGTAGATAGATAGACAGATAGATAGATACATACATAATTGGAAAAATAGATAGCTATATAGACACAGAAACATAGATAGATAGACAAAGACACAAATACACAGATAGATAGATACATAGATAGATAGAAAAATAGATACATAAACAAACATAAGATAAAAATATAGATAAATAAAAAATTAGACAGATAGATAGATAGATAGACACATATACACATAAAGATAAAAATAAATAGACAAAAAGATAGAAAATTAGACTAATAGAATAATAGGCAGCTTTATAGTTTGATAGATAGACACATAGATAAATAGATAAATAGATAAATAGACAATTAAATAGATAGACAGAAAGTCAATTAAAGAAACATATAGATAGACATAGACATATATATATATATATATATATAGATTTATAAATATATAAATAAATAAATAGACATATACACATATAGATATAAAGAAAGAAGATTGATTGATACATAGATTGACAAATAGATAGATAGATACATACATACATAGATTGATAGATCGACAAATAGATATATACACATATAAATAAATAGATAGATAGTCAGATACTCAAATAAATAGGTAAATAGATATATAGATAGATATAAAGATAGATAGACTAATAGACTGATAGGTTAAAAAAAGTTAAATATTTAGGCAGATAGATAAATAGGTAGATAGATAGATAGACATATAAATTTTTAGTTATTTAGTGAAATAGTCAGATATAAATATAAACATATAGATAAATTTATAGATTGATAGATTTATTGATAGACACATAGATTCATAAACAAATAAAAAATAGTAAAATAGAAAGTTATAGATATAGGCAAATATATAGATAGAAAGATAAAAAGATTTATTGATATATAGATAAAAATATTGACATATAAATAGTTAGGCAAATATATATATAAACATATAAATAAATTGACAGACAGATATAAAGATAGACACATAGACTTATAGACAAATATACAAAAAAATAGATAAAGTTAGAGATATATATAGATAGATAGACAGATTGACTAATAGTTAGTAGACAACTAAATAGATAGACAAATCGATAGATAGATAGATAGACAAATATATAGATACATAGAATCATAGATAGATAGATAGATAGACACATAGATAGATAGAAAGAAAGATAGATAGATAAATAAATAGAAAGATAGATAGACATATAGATAAATAGATTCCTAGATAGAATGGTAGATAGATAGATAGATAGACAAATTGATACATATAGAGATTGTCAGAAGGATATTTTTATATATAGACAGAAAGATAGAAAGAGAGTTATATAGTTAGACAGATAGATAGATAAAATGAAAAATAGTTAGATAGTTATATAGATTGATAGATAGACAAAAAGATATATAGATAAATAGATAGATAGGTAGACTTATAGATAAATAGGTTGATAGATAGATATATAGATAAACATATTGACAAATAGATATATAAACATATAGATAGAATTATAGATAGATAGATTGATAGACATATAGATAGATAGACATATAGACAGATCGACATATAGATAATTAGTTAGATAGATAAATAGATATATAGACACATAGACTTATAGACTGTAAACATAAAGGTAGATAGAGAGATAGAAAGAGTGACATATAGACAAATACATAGATATATAAATATCTAGATAGATATATAGATAATAGATATATAGATTGAAAGATAGATAGATAGATAGATATAAAGATAGATAGACAGATAGACAAATAGATAGATAGAAAATAAGATAGATATACATATAAACACATATATAGATAGTCAGATAGATAGATAGATAGACTATTAGACTGATAAAAAAATATATAGTTTGATTGTTAGAGATATAGATAGATAGCCATATAGACATATAGATTGTTAGAGACATAGATAAATAGATAGACAAATAGACATATAGAAAATACATAGATAGACATATAGAATGATCGACAAATAGTCACAAAGTCTGTTGGACAAATAGTCAGTTAGACAGATAAATAGATAGATAGATATGTATATAAATAGATAGACAGATAGATAGATTGATTGACAAATAGATAGGTAGATAGATAGAAAAATATAAAGATAGATAGATAAATAAATAGACAAGAAGACTTATAAACGAATAGACTGATAAACTGATAGACTGATAAACTAATAGACTGATAAACTAATAGACTAATAGATAATTTGATAGTTAAATAGATAAATAGATAGATATATGCAAATAGACAAATAGATAGACTAATAGTTAGATAGATAGATATATATATATATATATATATATGTGTGTGTGTGTGTGTGTGTGTGTGTGTGTGTGTGTGTGTTTGTATAGATAGGTAGAATGACTGATAGACTGAAATACTTATAGACAAAAAGATAGATAGTTAGATGGTTAGATACATAAACAGATAGATAGTTACAAAGATAGATAGATTGACATATAAACAAATATACAATTAGATAGGTAGACATATAGATAGATAAATAGATACACAGATAAATAGATAGTTAGATAGATAAATAGATAGATAAATAGTAAATTCATAGAAAGATAATAAGATAAACTATAGATAGATAAACAAATCGATAATTAGAAAGATAGATTGATTGATCAATAGATAGATAGATAGTGAAATTACTACATAGTATAATAGACTTATATATTAAAATATATATATATATATATATATATATAAATAGAGACACATATAGACAAATAAAAAGAAAGATAGATATATAGATAAAGAGTTAGATAGATAGACATATAGATATATAGATTGATACATAGATAGATAGATAGTTTAATAGATGAATACAAAGATAATGAAAAGACAGATTGAAAGATAGATAGATAGACAATTTAATAGATAGACAGATAGACTAATAGATAGATAGAAAAATCGACAGATACAAACCGTGATAGAAAGACAAATAGATAGATAGACAGATAGATAGACAGATAGAAAGATAGAAAATAAATAAATTGATATATAAACATGTAGATAGATAGATAATTAGAAATATAGACAGATATACAGATGGACAAATAGACAGATAGGTAGATAGATAGATAGATATATATATATAGATTGATAATTAGATAGATAGAGAGATAGATAAATAAATAGATACATAGACACATAGATACATTAACACATAGACACGTTGACACATAGAGACATAGACAAATAGACACATAGAAACATAGAAACGTAGACATATAGATAAAGATAGATCGATAGATACAAAGAGAGACACATACAGATAGACAAATAGATATATAAGTAGATAGAAAGATAGGTAAATAGAGAAATAGATAAATATAATGATAAACAAATAGAAAGATAGAAAGATAGATTTATAGATAGTTAGTTAGATAGAAGATGGCTAGATATATAGATTGTGAGATAGACAAATATATATTGATAGATTGATAGATAAATATATAGATTTATAGATATACATATATTCAAATATACAGATATACAGATAGTTAGATAGATAGATAATTAGACTAATAGACAAAAGAGATTGATAGACAGATAGATAACTAGCTACATAGAAAATTAGATAAATAGAAATATATATATATATATATATATATAGAAAAATAAATATATAGATAAATAGATTAACAAAATATAGATAGATAGATAGAAAGATAGATAGACTAATAGAAAGAAAGACAAATATAAATACAGATAGATAGACATATAAATAGATAGATAGTTATATAGTTATAAAAATTGATAGATAGATAGACATGTACATAGATTAATAATTGACATATAGATAGTATGGAAAATAGAAAGATTGTTACATAAACAGATAGATAAATAGACAGACAGATTGATTGATTGATTGATTGATGAATAGATTGATAGACAAATATATAGTTACAGATATAATTAAGACAGATATATAGATAGATAGATATTTAAAAGATAGATAGATAGACAGATTGATTGATTGATAGTACATAGATATATAGAGAGATAGACAAATATATAGATTTACTGATATTATAATACATAGAAAAGATATTTAGACAATTAGATAGATAGATAGATTAAAAGATATACACTTTGATAGATATCAAGATAGATAGTTTGATAGTTACAAATATAATTAGATAGACATATAATCAATAAGACAAATAAATAGATGGATATATAGATGGAAAGAGATATAAATATATAGATAGGTAGTCAAAGAGATAGAAAGATATATAGACAAATAGACACAGATTGATATATA
>JAREIK010003785.1:37500-126475 GCA_029783825.1 Sapria himalayana
GATAGATAGAGAGTTTGATAGATATATAGATAGATAACTAGATAAATAAACAGATAAATAGATAGACAAATAAATAGATAAACAGATAGATAAATAGATAGATAAATAGATAGAAAGATGGATAATAGATAGATTTAATAAATAGATAAATAGTTAAACAGATTAAAAATAGTTATCCAAATAGATAAAAAGATAGATAGCTAGATAGGTAGATAAATAGATAGACATATAGATAGAAATATAGACAAATAGTAAGTTAAATAGTTAAATAGATAAATAGATAAATTCACCGATAAACTGATAGATAATAAAATAGATAAATAGGTAGAGAGATAGATAGATTAATAAATAGATAGATAGACAGACAAATAGATAGATAAACAGACAAATATATAGATAGACAAATCTATACATAGGTAGATTTGAAGATAGTTATAAAAATAGATAGATTGACAAATAGAAAGATAGATATATAGAAGATTGATAGATAGCTAGATAGAAACATAGAGTGAAAATAAAATATATAGATAGATAGATAGACAAATAAATAAATAATGAGATAGATAGTTAGATATATAGATAGATAGACACATATATAGATATACAGACAGACATATACATAGATAGATAAATAGATAAATATACTCAAAAATAGATAGATCAATTAACAAATAGAAAGATAGATAGATATATATATATATATATAGAAAGATAAATAGATTGATACATATAGAGATAAAAAGATAGACTGATAGAAATATAGTCAAATATTTAAATAGTTTATTTTACATATATATATATTGATAGATTGATAGATTTAAAAATAAAAGATAGAGATTGGCAGAAAGACAAATAGACTGCTGCACAAATAAAGATATAAATAGATTGACATATAGATAAATAGACACATATATAGAAAAACATATAGATAGATACATATATAGATGAATAGATAGATAGATATACAAAAAGATAGATAATCAAATAGGCAGACAGATAGACAGATAGATAGATACATACATAGTTAGGCAAATAGATAGCTAGATAGACACATAGAAACATAGATAGATAGACATAGACACAAATAGACATATAGATAGATACATAGATAGATAGAAAAATAGGTACATAAACAAACATAAGATAAAATTATAGATAAATAAAAAATTAGACAGATAGATAGACAGATAAATAAACACATAGACACAAAGATAAAAATAAATAGACAAAAAGATAGATAGAAAATTAGACTAATAGACTAATAGGCAGCTATATAGTTTGATAGATAGACACATAGATAAATCGATAGATAGAGAATTAAATAATTAGACATATAGTCAATTAAATAGACATATAGATAGACATATACACATATATAAATATATATATATATATATTTATAAATATATAAAAAAACAAATAGACATATACACATATAGATATAAAGAAAGAAAGATATTTTGATAAATAGATCGAAAAATAGATAGATAGATAGATACATACATACATACATAGATTTATAGATCGACAGATAGATATATAGACATATAAATATATAAATAGATAGTCAGATACTCAAATACATAGGTAAATAGATATATAGAGAGATATAAAGATAGATAGACTAATAAACTAATAAGTTAAAAAAAGTTAAATAGTTAGGCAGATAGATAAATAGGTATATAGATAGATAGACATATAGATTTTTAGTTATTTAGTGAAATATTCAGATATAAAGATAAACATATAGATAAATTTATAGATTGATAGATTTATTGGTAGACAAATAGAATCATTGACAAATAAAAAATAGTAAAATATAAAGTTATACATATAGACAAATATATATATAGAAAGATAAACAAATTTATTGATATATAGATAAAAATATTGACATATAAATAGTTTGGCAAATAGATATATAAACATATAGAGAGATTGACAGACAGATAGAAAGATAGACACATTGACTTATAGACTGAAATACAAAAATATTGATAAAGTGAGAGATATATATAGATAGATAGACAGATTGACGCATAGATAGTAGACAAATAAATACATAGACAAATTGATAGATAGATATATAGACAAATATATAGATACATAGTATCATAGATAGATAGATAGATAGACACATTATTAGATAGATAGATAAATAAATAAATAAATAGATTGATAGATAGATAGATAGACATATAGATAAATATATTCCTAGATAGAAGGGCATATAGATAGATAGTTAGATAGATAGATAGACAAATTGATACATATAGAGATTGTTAGAAGTATATATATATATATATATATATAGACAGATTGACTGATATACTGAAAGATAGAAAGAGAGTTAGATAGTTAGATAGATAGATAGATAAAATGAAAAATAGTTGGATAGTTATATAGATTGATAGATATACAATTAGATATATAGATAAATAGATAGATAGATAAACTTATAGATAGATAGGTAGATAGATATATAGATAAACATATTGACAGATAGATAGATAAACATATAGATAGAATTATAGATAGATAAATTGACAGATAGATAGATAGATAGACATATAGACAAATAGACATATAGATAATTAGTTAGATACATAAATAGATATATAGACACATAGACTTATAGACTGATAAACATAAAGGTAAATAGAGAGATAGGAAGATTGACATATAGACAAATACATAGATATATAAATAGGTAGATAGATATATTAATAATAGATAGATAGAAAATAAGATAGATATACATATAAACACATATATAGATAGTCAGATAGATAGATAGATAGACTATTAGACTGATAAAAAAATATATAGTTTGATTGTTAGAGATATAGATATATAGCCATATAAACAGATAAATTGTTAGACATATAGATAAATAGATAGATAGATAGGAAAATAGACATATAGAAAATACATAGATAGACATATAGAATGATCTACAAATAGTCAGAAAGTCTGTTGGTCAAATAGTTAGTTAGACAAATAAATAGCTAGATAGATATGTATATAAATAAATAGATAGATAGATAGACAAATAGATTGATTGATTGACAAATAGATAGATTGATTGACAAATAGATTGCTAGATAGATAGAAAATATAAATATAGATAGATAAATAAATAGACAAGAAGACTTATAAACTGATAGACTGATAAACTGATAGACTGATAGATAATTTGATAGTTAAATAGATAAATAGATAGATATATGCAAATAAACAATTATATAGCCTAATAGATAGATAGATAGATATATATATATATATATATATATATATATATATGTATGTATGTATATATATATAAATAGGTAGAATGATTGATAGACTGAAAGGCTTATAGACAAAAAGATAGTTAGCTACTTAGATGGTTAGATAGATAGACAGATAGATAGTTACATAGATAGATAGATTGACATATTGACATATATACAATTAGATAGGTAGACATATAGATAGATATTTAGATAGACATATAGATAAATAAATAGATACACATATAAATAGATAGTCAGATCGACAATTAGATCGATAGATAGTAAATTCATAGAAAGATAATAAGATAAATTAGAGATAGATAAACAAATCGATAATTAGACAGATAGATTGATTGATCAATAGATAGATAGATAGATAAAATACTACATAGTCTAATAGACTTATATATTAATATATATATATATATATATATAGACACATATAGACAAATAAAAAAAGATAGAAAGATAGATATATAGATAAAAAGTTAGATTGATAGACATATAGATATATAGATTGATGCATAGATAAATAGATAGATAGATAATTTAATAGATGAATACAAAGATAGTGAAAAGATAGATTTAAACATAGATAGATAGACAATTTAATATATAGACAGATAGACTAATAGACAGATAGATAAATCGACAGATACAAACCTAGATAGAAAGATAAATAGACAGATAGAAAGATAGATAGATAGAAAAATAATTAAATAAATAGATATATAAACATGTAGATAGATAGATAATTAGAAATATAGACATATATATAGATGGACAAAAAGACAGATAGGTAGATAGATAGATAGCTAGATACATAGAGAGATATATAGATTGACAATTATATAGATAGATTGATAGATAAATAAATAGATACATAGACACATAATTACATTAACATATAGACACATTGACACATAGAGACATAGACAAATAGACACATAGAAACATAGAAACATAGACTTATAGATAAAGATAGATTGATAGATACAAAGAGAGACCCATACAGATAGAAAAATAGATATATAACTAGTTAGAGAGATAGGTAAATAGATAAATAGATAAATATAAAGATAAACAAATAGATAGATAGAAAGATAGATTTATAGACAGTTAGTTAGATAGATAGATAGCTAGATATATAGATTGCGAGATAGACAAATATATATTGATAGATTGATAGATAAATATATAGATTAATAAATATACATATATTCAAATATACAGATAGACAGATAGTTAGATAGATAGATAAATAGACTGATAGACAAAAGAGATAGATAGACAGACAGATAGATAACTAGCAAGATAGAAAATTAGATAGATAGATATATATATATATATAGATAGATAGAAAAATAAATATATAGATAAATAGATTAACAAAAATATATATAGATAGATAGACTAATATAAAGAAAGACAGATATAAATACACATAGATAGACATATAAATAGATAGATAGTTAGATAGTTTTAAAATTAGATAGATAGATAGACATGTACATAGATTAATAATTGACATATAGATAGTTTGACAAATAGAAAGATAGTTACATAAACAGATAGATAAATAGATAGACAGATAGATAGACAGATTGATTGATAGACTAATAGATTGATAGACAAATAGATAGTTACAGATATAATTAAGATAGATATATAGATAGATAGATAGACAGATAGATTGATTGATAGTACATAGATATATAGAGAGATAGACAAATATATAGATTTACTGATATTCTAATACATAGAAAAGATATTTAGACAATTAGATATATAGATGGATTAAAAGATAGACACTTTGATAGATATCAAGATAGATAGTTTGATAGTTACAAATATAGTTAAATAGACATATAATCAATTAGACAAATAAATAGATGGATATATAGAAAGTGATATAAATATATAGATAGGTAGTAAAAGAGATAGAAAGATATATAGACAAATAGACAATGATTGATATATAGATGGATAGATAAATACATATATATATATATACAGATAGCAAATAGACAGACAGACAAATCAATAGATAGATAGAAAAACATTTGGATAGTAAGATAAATTAAGATAAATATAAATAGATAAATACATAGGTAGATATATAAATAGATAGACTGATGTAATGAATGACTAATAGACAAAAATACAATTAACCAATTAGATAGATAGATAGAAATATAGAGAGATCGAAGATAGATAAATAAACAAAAAGATAGATAAACAAATAGATAGATAGATAGATAAAAAAATACATAGACAGTTAGATAGATATATGGATAGGTGCATACATTTGTAGATAGATATATAGATAGAAAAAAAGTATATAGAAAGTAGAAAGTTTGAAAGATAAACAAATAGATAGATAGATAGATAGACAAGTAGATAGATCTAAATATAGATGTATAAATAGACACACACACACACACACACACAAATAGGCAAATAGACAAATAGATAGATAGATAGATATATATATATATATATATATATATATATATATATATATATATATATATATTATTATTATTATTTATATATTTATATATTTATATTTATATTTATATATAGAAAGATAGATAGATAAACATATACATACACATATAGATATATAGATAATTAGATAGACAAATAGACTATTTGATAGACAAATAGATATATAGATAGATTTACTGATAGACAAAAAGATAGTTATATAGATAAATGGATCGACAAAAGGAAAAAATATAAATAGACATAAATATAGATAGATAAATAGACACTTAGATAGATAGATATACAGATAAAAGATAGAAATAAAGAATTTTAAATAAATAGATATACATACAGATAGACAAATAGATAGATTAACAAATAGACATATATATAGGTTGACATATAGATAGATCGAAAGATATACAGATATATAGAAAGATAGTGAGAGACAAAGATAGATATATAGATAGATAGATTAACATATAGATAAAGAGATGATAGATAGACATATAGATATAATTAAAAGTAGACGTATAGAAAGATAGACATATAGACAGTTAGAAAAATATATAGATAGATAGACAGACACACATATATATACATAGATATATAGATCGATAGATATATAGATAGATAGATAGATAGATAAAAAATTAAATAGATAGTTAGATAGATAGATATACAAATAGATAGATATAGAAATAGGCAGATTGACAAATAGACAAATAGATAGATAAATAGATAAATTGATTGATTTATAGAAAGATAGTTCGACAAATCTACAGATAGATAGATAGATAGCTACATAGATAGATGGATAGATAGATAAAGCTACAATTAGTAAGATAGATATATAGACAAATAGATAGATAGATAGTTTGACTGACATACAGACTAATAGATAGATAGATAGATTCATAGAAAAATATAAAGAAATAGATGAAAGACAGATAGAAAGATAGATGGATAGATAGAAAGATAGACAATAGATATTTATACAGATAGATACATCTGATTATAGATAAATAAATAGATAGAAAGATAGACAAATAAATTCATAGATAGAAAAACAAAAAGTTAGATAGACACATAGATAGATAGATAAATAGAGACACAATCAACAAATACACAGATAAAATGATAGATAGATAGACATATAGATAGATTCACAAATTGATAGATATATAAGAATATAGATAGGCAGATTGATTGATTGATAAACATATATTTTGATAGATAGATAGATAGAAACACAGATACATAGATAGATAGAATGATTGATAGATAGAAATACAGAAACACATATAGATAGACATAAAGATAGATAGATATGAAGATAGATAGATAGATAAATATATAGATAGATAGAAAGGTAGACAGATAGACAAGAGGACTATTAGACATATAGACAGGTAGATAGATAAATTAATCGATAGATAGGCAGATAAATAGATAGACACATATACTAATAGAATTATATACTAAAAATTTGTTAGAGAAAAATACTTTGAGATATATGGATAAATAGAAAGATAGATAGATAGATAACAGATAGATAGTTAGAGATATAGACATTTATATAGTTAGACAAATAGATAGATAGACTAATAGTCTAATAGATTAATAGAGTGATTGAAAGAAAGATAGTTAGATAGATAGGTAGACAGATAGACAAAGAGACTTTTAGATAGATGGATAGATTGATCGATAGATAGACAGATAAATAGATAGACACATAACTAATAGAATTATATACTAAAAGTTTGATAGAAAATATACATTGAGATAGATAAACAAATAGAAAGATAAATAGATAGATAGACAGTTAGACAGTTAGAGATATAGACATTTAGATCATTAATCAAATAGATAGATAGATTGATAGTTTAATAGATGAATAAAGTCATAGAAAGATAGAAAGAAAGACATATAGATAGATAGACTAATTGATTGATTGATTGACAGATAAACTGATAGATAGATATAACAATAATTAGATGGATAGGTTAAAAATAGATAAAATGAAAAATAAATAGATATTCAGGTAGCCAAGTAGATAGAAACATAAATAGAAACATATACAAATATATAGAGCCCCAAATAAATAGATAAGCAGATAGATAGATATATATGTAGAAAGTTTGATAGATATATATATATATATATATAGGTAGATATATACACAGGTAGATATATACATATACAGATAGACACCTAGACCCAGAGAGAATTAGACACATATACACATAGACTCATAGACACATATACATTTAGACACATAGAGACATAGATACATAGACACCTAGACACATTGTCACAATGACATTGACATATAGATAGGTACCAAGAGAGACAGATAGACAGATACATAAATAGCCATATATACAGATAGATATATAAAAAATAGTCAGATAGATAGATAAACAAAAATATAAATAGATAGATAGATATATAGATACACATATTTTCATATAGCCAGATAAATATATAGATATATAGATATACAGATTGATAGATAAACCAAAAGGTAGATAGATTGATAGACAAATATACATAAAGAGAGATATATTGATAGATAGATAAATAGTTGAACATATAAAAATATAGAAAGATAAAAAGATAGATTGCTAGAGGGATAGACAAATAGTTATTTAGAGAGATACACAGTTAGAAAAATAGATAGATATCTAGATAGATAGATAGACAAATAAATATTTTGCAAATAGAAAGATTGATAGATAGACAGATAGATAGATAGATAGACAGATAGATTGATACACATAAATAGAAAGACAAATTAATAGATACTCATATATATAGTTATACATATAGACAAATACATAATTAAATAGAAAGACTGATAAACAAATAAATATATAGATAAATAGATAGATAGACATATCAAAAGATAGTAAGATATACAAATAGACAAATAGAAATATAGTGAGATAGAGAGATAGACATAAAAACTAGTAGAGAAATAGTCATATATAGATAAAAAGAAATATAAATTGACAGATAGAAAGATAGACAAATTGAAAGTTAGAGAGATAAATAGATAATCATATAGATATATAGATAGATAGATAGATAGATAGATAGATACATATTTACATAGACAGAATGATAAATAGGCCAAGAGATAGATATATAGATAGATACACACATACATAGCTATACATATAGATCGATAGATGGATAGATAGATAAACAAATATAGAGATAGATAAATAGATAGATAGATCGATATAGAGATAGATAGATAGATAGTTAGATAGAAACTTAAATAGATAGATAGATAGACAGATAGACTATTATATACATAGACACGTAGATAAATAGATATATAGACAGTTAGACAGACATACAGACAGACAGATAGACAGACAGACAGACAGATCGATACATAGATATATATATATATATATACATAGAGATAAAGAAATAGAAAGATAACTAGATAAATAGATAGATAATAAAAATAAACAAAAGACAAATTGATATATAGATAGATAGATAGATAGATAAATAGATACAAAAATAGGCATATAGATAGATAGCAGATAGATAGATAGAAAGATTGGCATATAGATAAAATAATAAATAGATAGATAGAAAAATTGATTGTTGATAGATTGGTAGATAAATAGATTGATAGAAAAATAGATATATAATTAGATAATTAGACATATTAACATATAGATAGCTAGATAGATAGATAGACTATTAAACAAATAGATAGATAAATCAATTTATAGATTGATAGTAAAACTTATAGATAGATATCAAAAAAGCAAATATGAGGATAAGCAGATAAAAATATAGATAGTTTAACATATATATATATATATATATATATAGACATATAGTCAGATAGATACATAGATATAAAGATATGTAGCTAGATAGATAGATAGATAGTTAGATAGATAAATCATCTAATTGATAAATGGGAAGATAGACAAATAGATAGATAGATAGATAGATTGATTAATAGATAGTTAGATAAATAAATAGATAGACAGATAGAAAGATTGATAGATAGTAGGATAGATAAATAGATAGATAGATAGATTGATTAGTATATATATAAATTAGCAGATAGATAGATATCCATTTTGACAAATAGAGACATAGGTAGATAGACAAATAAATAGATAGTTAGTTAGATAAATAGACATATATATAGATAAAAAAGTAGAAAGAAAGATTGATTGATTGATTGATAAATAGATAGACAAATATCCTAATAAAAATATATATACAAAGATAGATAGATAGATAGATAGATAGATATAGAGGATTATAAACAAATAGATAGATAGACTGATAGTTTGATTGATAGTTATAAAGTTAGATATATATATAGTTAGACAAATAGATATATTGAAAAATAGATAAAAAGATAGAGAGATAGCCATAGAGATAGAAAAATAGATTGATTTATACACATATAGACAAATATAATGATAGACATATAGATAAATAGATAGATAGATACATAGATTGATAAATAGACAAATAGAAAGATGAATATATAGATAGATTAATAAATCAATAGATTAATAGAAAGATAGACTGATCAACAAATATGTAGATTGGTAGATGAGTAGAAAGGCAGATATATAGATAGACAAATAGTTAGATAGATAGATAGATAGACAGATAGACAGATAATGGATAAATTGATAAGAGAAAGATATATGGATAGATAAATAAATACATAGATTTACTAATAGACTGATAGTTCTATTGATAGTTAAATAGTCAGATAGTTAGGAAAATAAATATATAGACAAATAGACAAATAGACACATAAATAAATACACAAATAGATATAAAGATAGGTAGAGAGATAGATGGGTAGATAGATAGATAAACAGATAAACAAATAGACATATAAACATATAGACAAATAAAAAATTTTATTGATAGATAAATAGATAGACATATATATAGTTAGTTAGATAGATAGATAGATATATAGATAGATAGATAGATATACAAATAGATATATAATTATAAAGTTAGACATAATAACATATAGATAGCTAGATAGATAGATAGACTGTTAAAAAATAGACAGATAGATAGATTTATAGAATGACAAAAAACATATATATAGATAGACAAAAATGTAAATTGGAGGATAAGCATATAAAGATATAGATAGTTTGATATATATATATAGACATATAGTCTTATAGATAGATTGAAAGATAGTCAGATAGATAGATAGATAATCATATAGATAGATATACAAATAGATAATTGGGAAGATAGATAGATAAACAAATATATTGATAGAGAGAGAGATTGATAGATGAATAGATAAATAAATAAATAGATAGATAGTAAGATAGACATTTAGATAGATAGAAAGATAATTATATAAATTGATATATAGATAGAATTCCAAATAGACAAATAGACAAATCACTAGAGATACACTTAGACAAATAGATAGATAGAGATAGTTAAACAGATAGATAGATAGATAGACATACAGACAGATAGTTAGATAGATAGATAGATAACCTGATAAAAAGACATATAAAAATGTAGATAGATAGATACACAAATAGATATATAGAAAGATTGAAAGGTAAATAAATAGGCTGATAAGTAGATAGGCAGAAAGACAGATATATAGATTGACATATAGATAGATAGACTGATAGAGAAATTGATAAATAGCTAGATAGATAATTAGATAGATAG
The DNA here is from genome assembly GCA_029783825.1 of Sapria himalayana. Classification (NCBI taxonomy): domain Eukaryota; kingdom Viridiplantae; phylum Streptophyta; class Magnoliopsida; order Malpighiales; family Rafflesiaceae; genus Sapria; species Sapria himalayana. Next base: position 48,987 of record JAREIK010003785.1, read on the forward strand.
ATAGATTCATAGAAAGTTAAATATAATGATAGATATACTAATAGTCTAATTAATAGTTAAAGAGTTAGAAAGTTAGATAGTTATACAAATAGATATATTAGATAGATAGATAGCTATACAGATTGGCAAATAGATAGATAAGTTGATGGATAGATAGACAAATATAATTATAGACACATAGATAGATAAATAGATAATTAGATAGATAGATTCATAGAAATTTAAATATAATGATAGATATACTAATAGTCTAATTAATAGTTAAAGAGTTAGAAAGTTAGATAGTTATACAAATAGATATATTAGATAGATAGATAGATAGCTATACAGATTGGAAAATAGATAGATAAGTTGATGGATAAATAGACAAATATAATTATAGACATATAAACAGAGAAATAGATAATTAGATAGATAGCTAGAAAGATAAATAGACTAATAGAAAGTGAAAGAGATAGATAGAAAGATAGATAGATAGACAAATAGAAAAAATAAAGTTAGTTAGATAAAAAAAATAAGTAGATAGGGAGATGGATATAAATGCAGATATACATATAGACAAATAGTAATATATATAGATAGATAGATAGATCGATCAATAACCAAAAAAATAGATATATATATATATATAGCTAGTAAGATAGATAGATAAACAGACAGACAGATAAATAGATAGATAGGAAGATAGATATAATGATAGATAAATAGATAGACAAATAGAGTGATAGTTTGATTGATAGCTAAATTAATAGATAGTTAGTAAAATAGATATATAGACAAATAGATACATAAACATATAGACAAATATGAAAATAGATAGAGAAATAGGTAGACAAATAGATAGGTAGATAGATAGACAAATAGATAGATATGTAGATAAAAAGATATATATATATATATTAACTAAAAGATGGATGACAGAAACAAAATTAGATAGTTAGAAAGATATACAGATAGAAAGATATATAGTTATACAATTACAAAGATATAAAAATAGGTAATTAGAGATTCAGACAAATAGACAAATAGACAAATAAACAAATAGAAAAATAGATAGATATATATATATATAGATAGACATGAAGATAGATAGATAGTTAAATAGATAGAGAATTTGAAAAATAGAGAGAAAAATACATAGATAGATATAAAGATAGACAAATAGATAGATAGATAGATAGACATACATGCATACAGAAAGATAAATACATAGATAGATAGATAGATAAAAAGATATATAGGTAGATAGACAAATAGAAAAATAGATTTTTATATTGATATATAGATATGTAGAAATATAGGCACATATAAAGATAGACAAAAAGTTAGATAAATAGATTTATAGATCTACTATTAGGTAGATAGACAGATAGATATCATTACAAAAAAATTTAAGATAACTTGGAAAAATTCCCTTGCTAAATAGGATTTTTCTGTTGCTAAAACAGAATAATGATGGATTAATGACCGAAGTTTTCCAAAACTAATGTGCTCATCGCAAAAAATTAATGTTTGAAAAAATCTTTATCAAAAAATTTTTAACGACGTAAAATTCTTTAGCTAAATTTTTTTTTCCATTGCTAATTTTGATCATATTTTAGATTTACATAAATGTCCCTAGCTAAATTACAGAGGGAAAAATCCTTAGCTATATTCATTCTAAAATTATTTTTACTATTTTATTTTTTTACAAAAAAATTGATTACATATTTTTAAGTTTTTATATTAAATTAAATAAAAACATAAACTATAAACCATAATATATAATTAACAAAAAATAAAAGCAGTTAATAAATTTTTCTAATACTATATATTATATTGTTAAAACAAAAACATAACAAAATTCTATACATCTTCATCAATACATCTAATGACATTGCATAAAGTATAATCTGCTCATGAAATTGACATTCCTTTCATTCCACCAGCTAAACTGGTCCCCACTAATGGAATCATAGTCATATTTCTGTATCACAGCTTCCTACGATAAAAAAAACAAAAAAATAATGACCCACCTCAAGTCTCAACATTATTAATTTATTGCTGAAAATTTTAATATGATCTACCTCGACACGAACATGAGCCATCGTATTGAACATGAATGCTTTGAAAAATGAAGAGCCCAAATTGGAGTGATCATTAGCTTCTGCCAGCAGAATCCTTCCTTTAATTATTGTTTTTAACAAAAAAATGCAAACTAAAACTATTATTTTTAACTTTAATAAGAAACACATGTAAAGCATGCCTAAAAAGCAAGAGTATACACTCATATATTTTAAAATTATTAGATATGATAATTTTAATTAGAACTAGAAATTTTCTAGATCCTCAAACCTCTAAACACAGCTTTCTACCATCATTTCAACAAATCAAACCTAAGAATGGATGTAGTGAGACCAATGTGAGGTGGAAATCCTACGCAAATAAGATCATGGATCAAGTTAGATCATTAAAAGTAACCCTACATTTTTAATGGTGTCTATTATATATAACTACATTTACAACATGTATAACTACATGCTTTAGAAACTTAATATCCATTCATATCATTCATCTCATTCATACATGTTTTTTTTGGATATTGTATTAATCTTTATCATTTTCCCATTTATTTTAGGAACTTAAATTTAATTTTTTAAAACTTAAATGTATTTTTATTGTATTTTTATATGTTTTTATTAATCATTTTGCTTTAATATGTTTAGGGTTTGTATTTTTGTTTCATTTAATATCATTTAACTAAAATTAATTTCTAATAAAATATTCATTGGTTAAAATTCATGTTGTAAATTTCAAAACAAATAACAATATGTCTGTGTAATAAATATTATAAAAAGTTTTTAAAATATATATGTTTTGTAGTTTTAATTTACAAAGATAAAACATTAAAAATAAAATTTATTTACAAAATAAAATTTGCACCTCATAATATGCAATATGTTATATTTATTATAAATAAATAATGTTTGAAATGTATATATTAATTACAAAAAAAAACATTGTCAAGTATTCAATTTGAAAAAAAAAATTGAAAATAATTATTTAAAAAAATAAATTCATATATTAATATGGTCATTTATATTTTTTGAATAAAATAAAGATACTTATTATTTGTAGAAAAATTTACTCATATATTTATATGGTAATATGTTTTGTTTGAACATAATTAAAGAAATAATAGATTTTTTACAAAATATTAAAAGCATGTATTTATATGCACTATATTATATTTATTTGAATATTAAAGTTTCTAAAAATTTATTAATAATAATAAATAATAGGTAAAAATTTATCATAGACATTAATATTTTAATAAAATAATTATATAGAAAAACAAAAGCAATATTATCTATTTATGAACTATATTATCATTTTTAACATAATTGTAAAAACAAAATAATTTACAAATATCTCAACTTCATTTATTTATATGAGTATAATGATAGTTATTTTAATATAAATATTAAAAAACAACTATTTGAATAAAATAGAAGCTCATATATATAATTCATAATTTCATTTTACACATTAATATGCTTCACACGCACACACACACACACACACACACACAAATATTTGTTTTAAATATAAATAATTTACAATATTTTATAAATTGTGTCCAATATATAATATTTTATTTTAATTAAATTTTTCAATCAAAAAATTGTAAATACGTTACACACACACACACACACACACATATAATAGTTTCATGTGTAACTTTAAAAATACAAAATATATATCGGTATATGTGTATGTTTGTGTGGGTGTACAATAGTATTAGCATGCATACAAATATATACACACTACTTTGAAAATGTAGATACATGTGTGAATATATACAAAAGTACAAAAATGTGTATGTTGATATATAATGTATAGTAATGTATATGGATGTATAAATGTGTGTGTGTGTGTGGGGTAGTGTATATGCACATATATATTTATGCATATATATGTAAATATCAACATTAATTTTGCTAAGAAAAATAATTGAGCACATAAATATAAACATGTTCAACAAATTCTTGAGAGCATGAGCAAAAAGTGACATTATTGCAATATACTACTAATCTCCCATCTATAATACTTTGCCTCAAATTTTGATCAGAGTACTACTTGCAATAATAAAGTTCTTTCAATACTACATACCATGGAGTTATATTTTAATTCAATATTATAATTTGTTCAAATAAAAAATGTATCTAATATCTTCTTCAATAACTCTTCTATCTTTTTTTTCAAGTCTTGATAAGCTATTTTTAATTTTGATTATATGTACATTTCTTATCTAATATTTCTAGTTCAAACTATTGTAATAGTAAAATTCATTCTCTATAGTGTTGAAATTCAAGTGGGCATTTGAGAGCGTGTTGTTACCATAGTATATGATAACTATTTATAAATATTTGTATAACTATATAAAACACTTCATAATTATATTTAACTATATTTGTAACTATGTAAACTATTTTTATAACTATATAATATTATATAACTCTATGTGTAATTCTATATAACTATATTTTTAATAAATTATATCATATATTTAATAATTTATAACTATATATAATTGTATTTTACTAAATGTATAACTATAAAAATGTTATATATAACTTTATCTTTAACTATATACATATTTATAACTATATATGCATTACTATATATAAATATTGGTATAACTATGTAATATTCTATATAATTAAATATAACTATATTTGTATCTATGTATACATGTATGTATTCATATAATTAAATATATTTATTTATTTATAACTTTGTATATATTTATGTATAACTACTTTTATCTACTTGTATTAATATATCTATATATAATTATATGTTTTACTATATAACTCTATTTTTAATTACATATACTATAGGTATAAGAACATATAGAGTTTGACCTCACTCTCTGGTGACTATCTCTTGAGGTATATTGATTTTGTTTCTTTCACTCATTAGATCTCTTTACTTCCATATGACAAATGAATTGAGATTTAGTGGAAGAAATGGGGTTGATGTTCACAAAGCTATTCAGTAGGATATTTTCCAACAAGGAGATGCGGATTTTGATGCAAGGTCTTGAAGCTGGCGGTAAGACAACCTTTCTGTATAAGTTGAAGCTTGGTGAAATTTTCACTACACTTCCTACTATTGTCTTCAAATTATAGACTATTGAATGCAAAAACATCAATTTCATTGTGTGGGATGTCGAGGGTCAAGATAAGATTCACCTTTTTTGGAGGGATTACTTCTAAAATACCCAATGTTTCATATTTGAGGTGGACATCAATGACAGAAATTATTTTTTTGAAGCCAGAGATGAGTTACATAGGTTGCTAAACAAGGAAAAGCTTTGAGATGTAGTTTTGCTGGTGTTTGCCAATAAGCAAGATCTTTTTAATGCTATGAATGCAGCTGAAATTAGTGACAAGCTAAGACTTCACTCTCTTTTCCAATGTCATTTATACATTTATAGCTCCTGTGCTACCTCTGGCGATGGCCTCTATGAGGGTCTTGATTGGCTTTCCAATTACATTGTTAACAAGTCATAAATAATTTTAGTAGGATGAGACAAACTTTGTTGACATATCTGGATGTGGATCTAATCTTTGCCTACTTTGTCTGAATTTTGTTCTATTATGTGGATGACATCATCTATTTCTAGGGGGATTCAAATTATTTTTATATTTGTATATTGCATGCCTGAAATACAAGACCTCATTTACTTTGCACTAATCTATTGTAAGCTGAGCTTTTTTGTTTTCTGTTCTGAGTCTTTTTGCCATTGGATCCAAAAGGTATAAGAACATATAACTATAAATAATTGTCTTTGACTAAATGTATAACTATAAAATAATATACATAACTAAAATTTAAAAATATAATTAACAACATATATTTAATATACATTTTTAAATTTTAGTATATAAAAATGTATTTTACTATATATATACCTATAGATAACTATATGTATACATATATAAAATTAAATGAAAAAATATATATACCTCCATGTATAAATATAAGTATAACTATATGTGTAAGTATATGTATAACCACATATAACTATATTTATAATTACATGTGTAACAACATACAACATCATTTTAACTATATGTGTATAACTATATATAAATATTTGTATAACTATATATAAATATTTGTATAACTATATAACACTCTATATAATTAAATATAACTATATTAGTAACTATGTATACTTATATGTAAATTTATATATTTGTTTATAACTTTATATATTTATGTCTAACTATTGGTATGAATATATCTATATAACTCTATATGTTTAACTATAAAAAAAAATTTACAGCTATATTTACTATATGTATAATAACATATAACTATAAATAATTATATCTTATTATATGTATAACTTTTAAAGCTTTATACATAACTTAATTTAAATATATAATTTACAACTTATATTTAATATACATTTGTATATATTTGTATATAAAAATGTATTTTATTATATCTATACATATACATAACTATATGTATAATTATATAAAATTATAAATATAAATATAAATATATATATATATATATATATATATATATATATATATATATATATATATATATATATACCTACATGTATAAATATAAGTATAACTATATGTGTAACTATATGTATAACCACATGTAACTATATTTATATTTACATGTATAACAACATACACCATTATGTTTAACTATATGTGTATAAATATATATAGATATTTGTATAAATATATACAAATATTTGTATAATTATATAACACTTTATATAATTAAATATAACTATATTTGTAACTTTGTATACATATATGTAAATCTATATATTTGTTTATGACTTTGTATACATTTATGTATAATTACTTATAATTACTTGGAGCTATGGATCAATGCAAAATAGCCTCAGAAATCAAATATGATTTGGATGATTGTTATCATACACTACTTTCTTTTTCCATGTAAAACTAATGAATGGTGATAAAATATTATTAAAATTTTAAACTTGTAATCATATCACAATGTTCCTATAATAATGAGAAGAATATAAGCTCCAATTTATTTAACAATTTACATCCTCAGTTCATTGGGTACACTAGGGAAAGCTACATGAGTTGGTAATGAATCATACAAATCACACGAGTTTGATGTTGCTTAAAATTCAGAATTGGAGCTATGGATCAATGCAAACCAGCCTCAAAAATCAGGTATGATATTGATGATGGCCGTCAAAAACTGCCTTCTTTTTCCTTATTAAACTAATGAATGTTGAAAAAATGATCATAAAATTTGAAACTTGTAATCATATTAGGTTCGCTATTATGTTTCTTTCAAAGCTAATTTATAAACTTCTATAGACTATTATGCATATCTATTTAATATTGCTTATCATCTAGTCTGTGCTTTGCTTATTCACTTGATATCTACCTGAAAACATCCTTTGAGTAGCCAAGTAATTTTACACGTGGAACTTGATTGAGTATATATGTACATGTACATTGTAGTGTATATTTACATATATTATATGTACATATACATATATACTGGTATATATGTATAAGTATTTACCAGTATATATGTACATACTTGTACATATATACTCTGTAGTGTAAATGTACATATATGTACAATATACTATAGTGTATATGTATAAATGTATATATTTACATATACACTGCAGTGTATATGTACATTTACTGAGTATATATGTACATATAAATACTTGTACATGTATATCAGTATATATGTACATATACATATATACTAGTGTATACATATATACTCTTATATATGTATATGTACTTATATATCAGTATATATATACATATATACTATAGTATATATGTACAAATATATTACAGTATTATATATTTATGACATTAAGATTTGCAAAATCATGACATAGTTTTTAGTGATGTAGAATTTAGCATGGTTTGTATTAAATCAAAATTTTGCAATGTTCATAGTAAACTAAAACTCTTCATCTATTATATCTGCTACTAAACTATATGTGTATACCTATATATAAATATTTTTATAACTATATAAACTCTATATAATTAAATATAAGTACATTTGTAATTATGTATACATATATGTATATATATATGTAAATCTATATATTTGTTTATAACTTTGTATATATTTATGTACAACTATATATAACTTCTTGTATGAATATATCTATATATAACTATATGTTTAACTATATATAACTATTTATAACTATTTATAACTATATATACTATATGTATAATAACATATAAATATAAATAATTGTATCTTACTATATGTATAACTATAAAAACATTTTACATTTAGATTAGGGATTAATCAGCTATAAGAATAAAAAAGTAAAATTTATGATTAATTAAAAAATTTATTTAAATATTAAGAAAATAAGTATTTTTGTTTAATGAAATTATGATTATGAAGTATCTGAAGATGATAACTTTTTAATTCAAATAAGATAGATATAAGTTATCGGTTGGTTTGTCGAATATGTGTCTTTATAACCTATTAAAAATACTTAGACATCAATTATTATTTTACTTTTTTTAGAGGACATGAAGAATCTAGATGCATTGAGTTTACATAAATTATATAAAATTTTTTTATGATATCTAAAATGTCTCGTGATTAGCTGATCTTTACTGTGTTTAGTGTATATTAAAATCTATCATATTAATGATTGTGAATATTATTTTAGATAGGAAAATCAAATTATAATTAATATTATTGAAAATTTGTTATGATAGAAAGATTAATATAATACATAAATGAGTCTTGAAAATCAAATTCATACATTACAAAAAAATACATATGATGATGTATATGATAAAATTTAAAGTTGTACAGATCATAACATTTAGATTGAAAATGATGTTATAATTTTTATCATTTTATGACTTAATGATTTGTAATATTTTTTATGTTTTTGTTTTATTTTGAAAGATTATGTACCATATTTTATTTTAATAAGTATTAATTATAATTTTAATTTAAATAATTTTTTTAATGTTTTTTTTAATTCATAATTATAAATTTTTTATATACTAGGTATGTGTGTATATATTTTGTATTTACATTATGTATACATGTATCTACACAATAATTTCTATCTATATACAATGTGTATATGTATATATTCAATATGAGTGTATATACACATTGTATGTACATTCTATATACATTATGTATGTATTTTGTATATTATAATACACAATAATTATATTATGTTTATATATAAATACACATAACAATTAACACATCTATGTTATGTAGAATATATTGATATAATACTGCCATCATGCTCAACACTTGCTGCCTGCACACACTATCCAGGAGACATGGCCTATAGTCGTCCAATATCCAGGGCCTGGGCCCTTGTGATGTGGACCAGGTGCCATGGACAGGCCCAGACTAGGGCATGCTTGGCTCTCCTTGTTCAGACCCAGGCTATTCTGGGTTGGGCACGTGTCGGGTCAGACAATAACCATTCTCATCACAATTGTTGGCAAATATTTTCATGAGAACTATCTGGAGTATCTTAATTTCTTTTTTCTATGATGTTTGAGGTGATGAATATATATAATATTCATTATACTTATTGCACAATTTTAATTTATCTATTTTTATTTCACTTGTATCTAATCTATGTAGTGTAGTGCTTATATTGATGGCATGCTCCAACCACTTTTACTTTTGTTCTTTAAAAAAACATTAGGTGTCTAAGGCAGTCTCCAAAATGTTAGCTGAAATGATGGTGGTATTATCACTTTTATGTCTCCCATTTTATATCATGTTCAATAATACAAATACATGCGTTTAGGTGCCTAATTCTTAATGTAACCAAACCTATAAAAGAGACAAAGTACAATTCCACACAGAAGAAGAAATACATGATGAAAATTTATCTTCGAGATCATGTTAGATTTATAAGATAGAAAGCATGTTGTGATTGAATTAGCATCAAGGTCATTGGAGATTGTATTATTTTGTTTTGTCACGTGTTATTTTTTTGTTATGTTTTGGAAGATAAAAATTATATTTATCTGGAGATGTACTGTTCTGATTTTCACTGGGCGACTTTTTTTATTTTCTATTTGTCAATTAGTTTTCATAAAGTCTGAAGCCTGTGCAATTTGTTAATGATACTAGGTTTCTACTTACCATGTAGAGTTGCATGTTCTGGCAATGCAATACAGGGCCTCATGTGCTAGCTCTTGTGGTGTGCTGATCTTTCTTTTCTATCATGTGGTGCATTACATGCAATGTATATGTACAAGTATATACGTATAAATATACTTGATATATACAAATGTATTTAATGAGTATATATGGAGGTATATAATGAGTATGTACATATGTGGGTGCATATATTTATTTGTAGACATGTATATATTGTCATACATATACGCCTATTCACACACACACACACACACACATGTTTGAATATATAATTGCTCAGGCTGGTCTGGTCATCATCATGCATTGCTTACCGATGCAGGTCATAAAAGTCATGAATATTAAACCTTTCCCAATCTATGGAATGAAGATATTTCTTATCTAGTTCAGCCTGGCAGACATAGGTTGGTATTAAATCTTTTAGTAATTGTGTAGATTTGCAATTATCACATGGTACAAAGCGTATGTATGAGAAAATAAGTTTTCTTACTGTAGGCACTACAATGATTGATTATAATTGTACAATGTCTTAGGATAATGATAATGATGCTCATGTAGTGTCGTGTAATTTTATTACATCTCACAAAACTATATTCAATTGGAAGGAAAAATGTATCATTACATGATTTTTACAGGCCACAATTTCCAAGAGGAATATCAGGTACTGTTAAGGGAGAAGCAGCTCACTGCCATGTTAAAAACTCACTCAATCTCAAAATAAGTGGTTGGTAGAGAAGTTTATCAATCGAGCATCATCGCCGGCCTCACTTTTTTTATTAGTGGAAGCAGCGGCAGCGGCAGTGATAGTAGTAGTAGTACAGTGGCAGTGGCAGTGATAGTAGTAGTAGTACAGTGGCAACGGCAGCGGCACCAGCAGCAACAGTAGGGATGGCAGCAGCATCAGCGGCGGCGACTGTAGTAGGGGCAGTGAAACCAGTAATGGCAGCAACAGTAGCGGCAGTAGTAGCAATAGGTGCAGTAGTAGCTATAGCATTGGCGGCTACAGTAGTGGCGGTGGCAGCAGCAGCAGCAGCAAGAGTAATAGTAGCAGTGGTGGCAGCGGCAGTAGCAGTAGCAAATGCTGAATATACGTACGTATATACGCACATATATTACAACAGTATTTGTACATATAATACTATAGTATTATATGTAGATATATACTGAGTATATAAGTGCACAGTATATATGTACATATAATACTACAGTAATATATGATCATATACACTATAGTATATATGACATATATACTATAGTATTATATATTTATCAAAACATAACTTTTTTATTTGTTTTTTTTTTGATTTTATTCACTGATTTAAATTTCGTACAGATATGGTACCTCATTTATCTCCATTTGAAGTTTGTATAAGTGAGGGATTTTTTATTAGACATGATGCACCGCGACTTGAACAGCTTTGTACAGTAGAAAGATGGTGATTAGAGGAGATGAGGAAGAGAAAGCAACATCAATGCACCGATAAATTATACTTTATGCACTATTAGTAGATACATTGATGAATAAGATGTAATGAAATTTTGTTATGTCTTTATTTTAATTATGTAAGACAAGGGTTGCTTAGATTGTAGTTATTCAAAATTATTATTCTAATAATTTATTCATCATTTTGTGTTGCACATTAGCATGGTGGAGTGCTCCATTTTTCTAGGTTCAAGTTTCTTATTTATTTGTTAATGATTACTACTATAGATAATCAGTCTCTATTTCATCTACCAGTTCTTTGTTAGCTTGTCAACTCGGTCATGGCGGGGCAGAGCAACCCCCTTATAATCCTTGGGACTGAAAGAGAGTTTTGGTTGCGGGGAGGCAAGATGCAAACTTTGATGCCCAAAGCTTGTCTCGTGGCTCGTCTTCCAGGTTTTTCTCTAATAATTTTCAGAGATATTTTCTAAAATTTAAATGATCTTCGTATTTCATATTTATGTTGATAGCGAAGTTTTCTCTCATATTTATAAAGTATAAATGAGATTATACTAATTTGTTGCAGTTTTGTGTCATCTTTGTGAAGTATAAATGGGATAATACTAATTTGTTGTAGTTTTGTGTCATATGAGGTTATGTGAGTATATATATGTACATATAATACTACAGTATATACGTACATATATACTGTAATATATACTGCATATATACTGAGTATATATGTACGTATATATCGAGTATATATGTACGTATATACTAACTATATATCTATGTATATATCGAATACATATATACTCAATATATACGTGCATATATACTCAGTATATACGTGCATATATACTTGGTATATATGTATGTATAAACTTAGTATATACGTACTATAAACTCGATATATACATACATATATAATTGGTACCTACGTAAGTATATACTTGATATATACATACATATATACTCAGTATATACACACATATATGCTGTAGTATATAAGTACATATATACTAAGTTTATACATACATATATACTATAGTATATATGTATGTATATACTATAGTATATGTACATATAATACTGCAGTATTATATGTAAATATATACTTAGTATATATGTATATTTATACTCAGTATATACGTGCATATAAACTTTATATATACATGCATATATACTTAGTATATACTCGGTATATACATACTATATACTAGGTATATACATACTATATACTGAGTACATACATACGTATATACTGAGTACATACATACGTATATACTGAGTACATACATACATATATACTCGGTAAATATGTACTATATACTTGGTATATACGTACTATATACTCGGTATATACGTACTTTATACTCGGTATAAACATACTATATACTCTATATATACGTATTATATACTCTGTATATATATAAATATATACTTGGTATATACGTACGTAGTATATACGTACATATATACTTAGTATATATGCACTTATATACTACAGTATATGTACATATAATTCTGTAGTATTATATGTACATATACTATTCTAGTATTAAATGTATGTATATATCGAGTATATATGTACTCAGTATATATGTACATATAATACTGCAGTATATATGTATATATATTATAGTAATATATGTAACGAGTGAAATGTTTGTATATATGTACATATATACTCAAGTATTATATATTTATCAAAACATAATTTTTTTTATTTATATATTTTGATTTTATTGGCTTGTTTAAATTTCGAATAGATATGGTACCGCATTGTTCCCCATATGAAGCTTATATAAGTGAAAAGATTTTTCAATAGACATGATGAACCATGACTCGGACATCTTTGTCATAGTAGAAAGATGGTGATCAAAGAAGCAGAGAGAAAGAAAGCTATGTCAATGCACGGATAGATTATATTTTATGCATTGTCGATATATACATTGATGAATAAAATGAAATACAATGTTGTTATGTTTTTGTTTGATTTATGTAAATTATTGAATCAGAATAATTAATTAAATGATTTTATTTTTTGTTAATTATAAATTATTGTTTATAGTTTCAGTTTTAATTCAATTTAATATAAAAATATTAAATTATTTAATTAAATATTTTGAAAAATAAAAAAATTATGAAAATAGTTTCGGAATGAAAATAGCTAGGGAATTTTCTATTGATTAATTAGCTAGGGAATTTTCCCTTCCTAATTTAGCTAGAAAATTTTCCTTTGCTAATTTAGCTAGAAAAATTATTATTTTAGCTAGAGATATTATCGTCACTAAAACTTTAGCTAGGGACTATTTCCCTCGCTAACTTTTAGTGAGCACTTTAGATTAGGAAAGCTTCTGTCATCATATAAGTTTAGCGATGGAAAAGCCCCAGTTAGCTAGGGAATTTTCCGTTGCTAATTTAGCTAGGGAATTTTCACTTACTAATTTAGCTAGAAAACATACTATTTTAGCTAGGGATATTTCCGTCACTAAAGTTTTAGCTAGGTACTCTTTCCCTAGCCACTTTTTAGCGATGAGCACTTTAGATTGGGACGGTTTCGTCATTAATCCATCGCTATATCCCATTTATCGACGAAAAATATCCATTTAGCTAGGGAAATGTCCCTGGCTATATGGGATTTTTCTTGTGGTGATAATATTTTTGGCACTTTTGTATCATTTCTTATATTTAAATAGACATCATTTTATGATTATTATATTTATTTAGATCTGTGCAAATATTAGATTAATACCTAGAGTGATATATTCTATGGAACACTACTCTAAATTATTCCAAGTCAAGTATTAATATTCAAGGGTAATATTAATACATTAAGACTAAAATGAAGGTTTACTAATAAAGATATTAATTTAACACTTGAGTATTTGTTGGAGAACATATACTAAACTAGCCTGCTTTGATAATGTTTCTTGGATTGTTATATAAGTGTCATATACATTCTCATAGTGAATATTAGAATGAATTATCCATTGACATGAAGTCACTACAATTTTCTACATAAGGAGTTGTATACTTTAATTTCAGTAAATGCCACTTATAACAATGATTGTCATAGGGTTGTTTACAAAGTATACAATTAATTGTTTAGAGGAATGTGATTTATGTAGATGGAATTTGTCCATTCTATATAACAACAATGATATCAGTTGGCTCCTTGATAGAGTAGGACTGCTAAAATACATGACCATGCTGAAATAAGTCAATATGAGATTATAGCTTATTTGTTTAAGTCAATTTACTTAAAGATCAAGAAACATATAGATTGATGTGCGAATGTTACATTTTAGAAATGTGTGTAATTATTGACACATCCTTTTAGTAAACTGCACATCCTTTTAGAAAATTGTGTTAAAAAAAACCATAAGGTTTTATAAAATGGGAGTGTTAAAACAAGAGAAATAACAAAGAAACATCTATGTGGATACCGCTAGAGGCACGGACTTTTGACCGTGATAGGTTTCAACTGAACCATTCAGAATCGAAAGTATTTTTTTTCTACACTACAATAAGAAACATCCTTGTACTTTGTTTAATTATATTCACCTGGATCATTAGTTGGTTCCTAGTCCTAAACAAGATTCAGATATGAAATTTACTGGAACCATAACAAGATATACATATAGAAAGAAAGAAAGTTAGATAGATAGATAGATATATAGATAGATGGATGGATATAAAGATAGATATATAGACATATAAATAGGTAGATAAATAAGTAGATAGGTATATAGGTAGATAGGTAGATAGACAAATAAATAAATAGATAGATATATAGATAAATAAATAGACAGGCAGATAGGTCAATATTCATATATATATATATAAATATAATGATAGATAAACAAGTAGACAGATCAATATTTAGATAGAAAGATAGATAGAAAGATAGAAAAATTGACAGATAAACAAATAGATAGATGGACAAATAAACAAATAGATAGATAGAAAGATAAATAAATAGACACATAGATATATCGATGGATAGATAGATAGTGAAAAAAATATATAGAGATATAGACAGATAGACAGACAGATAGATAGATATATAGATAGTTAGATAAATAGATAGACAAATAGAAATATTGATAGTTAAACAGATAGATAGACATATAGAAAGAAAGAAAGATAGATAAATAAACAAATTGATATATAGACTAATAAAGTGATAGATAGATCAACAAATAGATAGATAGAAAGGCAGACAGATAGATTGATTAATTGACATATAGACAAATATGTAGAAAGATATTAAAAAGATAGATAGAAAGCTATATAGATAGCCAGATAGATAAATAGATATTTAGATATAAAGATAGATTGATATACAAAAAGAGAGATAGATAGATATATAGAAAGATAGATAGACAGATAGATAGATAGATAGATATGCAGATAGACAAATAGGGAGATAGAGAGAGACAAATATACAAATCAATAGAGAGGTATATAGGTAGATATAAAAATAGATAGATATACAAATAGTAAGATTAGTAGATAGGTAGATAGGAAAATAGATAGATAGATAGATAGATAGATAGTTAGTTAGATAGACAAATAGACAAATAAATAGATTGACAAATAGATATTTAGATAGATAGATAGATATATAGATAGGCAAATAGATAGAAAGATAGATAGACATATAGACAAATAGATACATAGATAGATAAACTTATAGACTGATAGAATAATAGACTAATAGATAGAAGGATAGTTAGATAGATAGATTGATTGATTGATAAATAAATAGATAGATAAACACATAGTTATACAGTTAGATAGATAGATAGATAGACAAATAAATAGATAAAAAGATAGACATATAGATAGATAGACAAATGGACAAATATTACCTATAGGCTGATAGGCAGATAGATAAATGAATAGATAGAAAGATAAGATAGATAGACAGATAGTCATATAGACATATAAACAAATAGATAGATATGCAGATAGATAGATAAATAAATACATAGAAAAATAGATAGTCAGATAGATTGATAGATATATATATATATATATATATAGGCTAATAGATTGATAGATATAAAAATTTAGTGATATGAAGATAGTTAGATAGTTAGATAGATATCATGTTAAATAGATAATTAGTTAGATAGATTGATGGTTAGATAGTTAGATAGATTGATAGATTAATCGATAAATGCATAGACAGACAGACAGATAGATAGACATATAGAAATTTACACGTATAGATAGATAGACATATAAATAGATAAATAGATAGACAGATAAATTGATAAATAGATCGACAGAGAGATATATAAACACATTGAAATATAGATTGATAAATAGACAGATAGATAGATATATAGACAAATAGATTTATAGATAGATATATATACATATAGACATATATATATATATACAGATTGATAAACATATAAACAAATAAAAATATATACATATAAATAGATAGACAGATAGATAGATAAACATATAAACAAATAAATATATATAAAGATAGATAGAAAGACACATAATTAATAGAAACATAGATAGATAGATTAATAGTTTGATAAATTGATTGATAGATAGACAGATAGATAAATAGATAGATAAATAGATAGAGAGAAAGAGAGATTGGTAGATTGTATATACATAGATAAATAGATAGGCCAATAGAGTGAAAGTTGATATATTGATAGAAAGATAGACATATACACAGAAAGACAGATAGATATATCGAAAGACAAATTGACAGATTGATAGATAGTAAGATAGATAGAAAAATATATAAATATGCATATTAATAGACAGAAATATAAATATTTAGATGGATAGATAGACAAATAGTCAAATATATAAAAAGAAAGATAGACAAATATATAGATATATAGGCAAATAGATAGATAGATTGTTAGGCAAATAGATAGATAGAATGACAGACAAATAGGTAGATAGGTAGATAGAAGGATAGACAGATATATATATATATATAGTAAGATAGATAATTAGATTGGAAAATAAATAGATTAGCAAATAGATAGATACACATATAAACATGTAGAAAGATAGATAGATGAGCTGATAGATAGAAACATAGTTAGATAATTAGAAAAATAGGTAGATAGACAGATAGAAAGATAAATATTTATTTAGATAGGTAGATAGACAAATAGGCAAATATATAGAAAGAAAGATAGACAAATCGATAGATAGATAGGCAAATAGAATGATAGAAAGATAGGAAAATAGATAGACAGA
The DNA here is from genome assembly GCA_029783825.1 of Sapria himalayana. Taxonomy (NCBI): domain Eukaryota; kingdom Viridiplantae; phylum Streptophyta; class Magnoliopsida; order Malpighiales; family Rafflesiaceae; genus Sapria; species Sapria himalayana. Next base: position 66,874 of record JAREIK010003785.1, read on the forward strand.
GAGATAGGCAAATAGCTAGATAGATTGCTAGATAAATAGGTAGATAGGTAGATAGATAGATAGATAGATAGAGAGATGGACAGATAGATAGATATATAGTTAGATATAATTAAATAGATAAATAAATAGATTGGCAGATAGACAGAAACACATATAAACATATAGATAGATTGATTGATTGATTGATAGAAACATAGGTAGATATTTTGATAGATAGAAATATAGGTAGACATATAGACAGAAAGATAGATAAATATATAGATAGATAGATAGATATATAGATAGATAAATAGAAATATTGACAAATAGATAGATAGACCGAAAGAGAGAGAGAAAGATTGATAGATAGATAGATACAAAGACATATAGATAGATAGATTTCTACATAAATAGATAGACAAATATATAGATAAAGAGATAGATAGATATATAGATATATAGATAGTTTGATAAATAGATAGATATATGATAGATAGACACATATATTGATAGATAGATAGAGATATATATATATATATATTGATAAAAAGATAGGCAGATATAGTGATAAACAATTTGACAAATAGATAGATAGATAGAAATATTTATAGTTTGATTGACAGATAAATAGATAGATAGATAGATAGATAAATAGTTAGACAAACATATGGATAGATAGATAGACATATAAAAAGGTAGATAGATAGACAAATAGACATATTGACATATATAGAGATGAATAGACAAAAATATAAACTATTACATATAAAGATATATAAATAGATAAAGATATATAGGTTTACAAATAGATATATATATATATATAGCTAGACAAATAGATTGATATACAGATAGATAGATGGACCCATAGATAGATAGATAGACTGATAGTTAGATAGATAGATAGAGAGATAAAGAAATAGATAAATAGAAAGATAGACATATAGATAGATAGATAGATTGATTGATTGATAGATTTATAGAAAGATTGATTATTAGATTGATAGATAGACAAATAGATAGATAGTTAGATACATATATAGATAGAAAGATACACTACAATAAAAATATTGATTTAGCTAGGAAATTTTAGCTAGGGATTAATCCCTAGCTAAATTGCAAGAGATTTGCTAGGGATTAGCAAGAGATTTATGTTTTTCATTAAAATAAAAATTTGCAACGAATTAGCAATAGATTAGAGATGGATTAGCGATGGAATAATTTCGTAAATTCCGCATCAGAAAAAAGTGTGGAATTTAGTAATAGATTAGAAATGGAATATTTTCATAAATTCCGCTCAAGAAAAGTGGGAAATATAGCGATGGAATTAGCGATGAAATTTCCCTAGCTAATAAAATCTGGAATTTAGCGATGGATTTTGTGATAGAATTTCTCTAGCTAATTAAATCTAGAATTTAGTGATAGATTTAACAACAGAATTTTCCTTCCTAATAAAATCTTGATTTTGGCGATGGATTTAGCAACGGAATTTCCCTAGCTAATAAAATCTGGATTTTAGCAATGGATTTAGCGATAGAAATTTCCTACCTAATAAAATTCTTAATTTAGCGACGGATTTAACCTTAGAATTTTCTATCTAATAAATTCTAGAAATTAGCAACCAATTTAGCAATGAAATTTTCCTAGCTAATAAAATTTGGAAATTAGCGATGGATTTAATAATGGAATTTTTCTAACTAATAAAATCTAGAAATTAGCGACAGAATTCCTCTAGCTATTAAAATCTGGAATTTAGCTATCCATTTAGCAATAAAATTTTTATAGCAAATTACATCCGTAAGATATCGAAAGATTTCATCTACGGAGTTCCCTAGCTAATTGCACACTAAACATACTGATGCCTTTTAGTGACGTAATTTCCCTAGCTAATTACATCCCGAAAATATTGCTGCATGATTTAGCAATGAAATTTCCATTTCTAATTACATACTTAATATAGTGATGGATTTTACCGACGGAACTTCCCTAGCCAATTACTTCCTGAATATAGTGACTGATTTTAGTGATGTAACTTCACTAATTAATAAAATCTAAATTATATCGATGGATTTAGCAAGGAAACTTCTCTAGCTAATTAAATCTGGAATATGCTAACGGATTTAGTGACTGAACTTCCCTAGCTAATTAAATCCAAAACATAGTGATGAAATTTTCCTAGCCAATATTTAATTATTAAATTTTTGTAATTTATTATTAATCTTAATATTTTATTTAATTCTGTTTTTTAAATTATGTTAATGGTCTATAGATGAGCGATCCTTGAGAATTACATTCTCCTCATAAAATTATAAAAAAATGATATTATAAATAAATAATTTTAAAAATATAAAAATACAAAAAAATTATTTTAATAAAGACTAACATATCTATTTGTATGATGTATTAATTTTTTAAAAAAGTACACATAAAATTTTTCTAAAATTTATAATTAAGAAACATAAAAATTTGTATTAAAGTTATATTATAATATTAATTCAATAAGTATAATCATTTATTTCGATATTTTAAAAATTAAATCAACATACTTTAAAATTTTTATTAATATAAATGTAAATTAATTCATTGTATGATAAAATATATAATATTTTCAAAAATATCTGAATTGACGAATAAACTAGTAAATATTATTATGATTATTAGTATAAAAAAATTATATGATTATAGGAAACATTTAAAAAATATAATTAATACAAAATTTAAAATTTTTGAAATATAATAAAAATATACATGTTTTCATTAAAGTTAAAAGAAAATAAATTAATATTTAAAATAAATATTTATAAGTTTGCCCCTACTAAAATTTATAAGAATTAAATAATTAAGTAATTTTTTTTCTATTAGCTTTTAACATTTGATCTTTATTAAAATAATTAATATAACTTTTTTTAATTATCTTATCACTTTAAGTAATTAATTGAATTTTAAAAATTATAATGGTATCAAATAATATGAAATTTTATTCAATTAAAAATAATTACATATTATCTTCTTAAAAATTAATATGATGAATTCTTAAAAATTTATAACCATAAAATATAATTTTTTATATATTTTTTAACATAAAAAGTATTTTATAACACTTATGAGTATGACTAGGAGACAAATCATCTTTTCATGTATGCCTTATTATATGAAATTTATTAATTTTGTAGCTATTTGATATTTTTTTTATAAGGCTAAACATATATTTTATTAAATTGTTTATATATTTATTATTTAATTAATATTATAATAAAAAATTGTAAGGTGTATATTTTTGATTTATACCTTACTACGTGCACATTAATTTATTTGAAAAAATTTTGATAGTAAATAAAATAAATGAGTCTTTTTGTATTTTATATATATATATATATATATTATTAATTTAATGTTTTTATAATTAAAAATAAAAATATTTTGGAAATATATATAATTTGTTTATTTTGGAAATATATTTAATGTTTATTTTGTCAAGACTAAGTCCCCCATCTTTCTCTCGACATTTTCAAAGAATAAGCTTCGCAACTCCTCTGCAATCCTCCATCCTTCTATTGATACCAACGCAACATAAACATATTTGAATTAAGCTATAATTTGTTATTGATTTGATGTAATTTTTCTACCCTAATTCTTCATCGATTACCTTAATGCGTATTGATTTTATTAATTTTTTTTCCAAAATTCTTTTTCTTTAATCATATACATTAATTTAATTATACTTATTGTGATGCATACCTAATGCATTTATGTTGTGTTGGGCAGTAGGTATGCTAATATAAACTTAATTTATTTATACTTTTTTTAATACATATTCTGTTAATTTAATTATACTTTTTTTAAATACATATTCTGTTAATTTAATTATACTTGGATTGCTTATATAAACTTAATCATATATAACTCAAAATGGGTGTTTGGTGATGGGCAGTGTGTATATAGCACATAAATATATAAGTGTATTTTATTATATTTATAACTATAAAAATAGTTTACATAAACATAACTATATATAAATATAAAAACATATATTTAATATATATATATATATATATATATATATATATATATATATCTATCATAATTTTATATATGATACATTCAATATACATGTCGTGTATTTCAGATATAATTAGTATTATACATATAACATTATATACATATTTTACACAAATAAAGATATATTGACTTTATGATAGGATTTTAATAATGTATATTTGAAATTTGTAAGTCATAATTATAAAATACACGTCTAATAAATTTGCATTATGAAAATATCTATTATTCCATAATACCTTGCCTACCCTATAAGTATAATTATATTAATATCTGTAGACTATATTTTATACATGGCTTTATGTATAAGGAAAAACACTCTTATAAAAATGTAAGAGTATTTAATATTTATAAATTTAAAGTATAGTCACATTAATATCTGTTAATGTCAAATTAATATATGTAAATATTTATTGACCAGTTTTCAATTAGTTCAAATAAAGATGTAATAGGCTTTATGTATATTGATACTAATTTACAAGACATTTAAATACATTTATATATTTGACTATATTTTAATTACTATGTATAATTAAATGCCGCATAGGCTCCTTTATAAATACCCTAGCATTGATTATCAATATGATTCATATTGTATTAAAATATATAAGATATCTATTTCATCTGACATACATTATTTCCTACATGAATTGATGGCGATGACTTTTTGATGGGTTTGATAAGTTCCACCTATATGGATGAGTAGATCTCACATATTTTATCACCACTATAGCCATTAACTCATAAATTGTATACCCATGGACTTGATACTATTTACTTATTGTAAGCTAACCATTGAATTGTTTACTTGAGTAAACACTATAAACTATTTACTTATTGTAAGCTTAGATAATGAAGAAACTTTGATAATTAATCCAAATAATCAATATCTATAAAATGATAATCCAGATTCATAGAGTTAACTTTATTACTTGTTAAACTCATATACTTGTGATATATTTTACCGTGCTATAAAATAGCTAACATTTACATTGATTTTTGTAGTGTCTTATCTTTCTAAAATTTCAATACTTAATGGTCTTTGAGCTATTATATTTACAATGATTCTTAGATTTAGACCTCTTGTTTTTTTTGATTTGCTTTGACATTTTCTCTTGGTTGAATTTCTTACAATTAACTTTGTATATAATTCTAAAGAGATTGATATTTCACTTGTCTATCTCTGCTGAATCTCCTTGCTTAGAATTAGATCATGAACATCATCAAATTTCAATTTATTAGTTCTTGATGAACAATGCACAACTATAATTGTAATACATTAATTTTTGATAGAGAACACAAAAGTATCAATACACATACTTCATCATTGACTTCAATTCCAAACAAACTTAATTGGATTGTTATTGTGTTTACTTCATTGAGTTGTTGGGTCACTGATGTGCTTTCAGTCAAATTCAGATTAAAAAAACACTTCATCATGTGCACTTTTGTAGCATCAATTAGTTTTCGTATATACTAGCAAGAGCCATTGTAATCCTTACTATGCTCTTCTCATTTTTTCAATTGAAAGTGTAAGTTGGTAAGATATCATATTTCAGATGAATTCAAGTGCTACTATGTGCTCTTCTTTCTTCATAGACTCTATCATCTTCCACAGAAGGTGTTGATATAGATTTTTCTAGTATATATAATCTTCGATCTATATTTTATAGAATCCAAATTTTGTTCCATAAATTTTTTTTTATTTTAACTTTTCCTTCATATGTAGTCATTACTATCTACAAAATATGAATTCTTCTAGACAATTCTTGCAAAACACTATGTATGAGAATTGAGAATACTTCTTTTGACATGTTGATATTGTCTGCAAAATTTTTACTATTTATTAAATTCATTATTATCATCAATAGTAACTTCGCCCAATGGTGCATCATAATGCACAACATAAACCTCCAATACCAATTGTTGAGAATAACATGATTTCCTATTTGTTAGATAGACATTTAGATAAACTGACAAATATAAAGGTAAACATATAAAATGATTGATAGATAGATGATATATATATATATATATAAAGATTGACAAATAGGCTCATAAATATAAAAACAGTTAGATAGTTAGAAAGATAGAAAATTAGAAAGAAGATATATAGATTAATTGATAAATATAATAGTTAGAAAGTTACATAGATATATAGATTGTCATATAAACATTTCGACATAAAATAGATAGATAGACGGATAAACAAATAGAAAAACATATAGATAAATATATAGATAGATACATAGATCTTCAAATAGATAGAAAGATAGATTGATAGTCAGATTGATAGATAGACTAATAGACTAATAAACTGATAGACTTATACATTGATGGAGAGATAGATAGATAGATAGACAGATAGTGAGATAGATAAATTAATAATCAGAAAGACAAATAGATAGATAGGTAGGTAGAAAGCTATATAGATAGATAGATAGATAGACAGATAAATAGATGTATATAAAGATAGATAGATAAATAGATAGCTATATTATAGATAGACAGATAGATAAATTAATTAATAGAAAAATAGATAGATAGATTGATTAATAGATAAATAGATAGATATAAAGATAGATAGATAGACATTTAGAAAGGTATGTAGATAGAGAGATAAATAGTCGTATATATTGCCAGATATATACATAGATTATTAGACTGATAGATAGACAAATAGATATAAACATAGATAGATAGATATAAAGAGAGATTAATATACATATTTATCGAAAGATAGATAGACATATTGATAGATAGATAGATTTATTGATTTATTTATAGATTGATATACAATTTTTATTGACAGAATGATTGAAAATTTGATAAAGAGATTGATAGACTAATTGATAGACAAATTGATAGACATAATGATAGATAGATAAATAAACAGACAAACTGATTGAGAGATAGATACATACATACAAAGATAAGATAGATAGATAAATAGATAGACAGACTGATTGATTAAGTGATATATAGATAGATAGATATACAGATAGATAGACAGACAAACAGAAAGATAGATAGATAGACAGATTTATCGATAGATAGTTAGATAAACAAATATATAAATAAATAGACAGATAGATATATAGATAGACATATAATAAGACAAATAGATAAATACATAGATAGATAGATATATATATATATATATGATAGATAGATTGATAGATTGGTTGATTGACATATAGATATATAGATAGATAATTAGATAGATACATAGATAGATAGATATATAGATAGTTAAATAGATAGACATATAGTTAGATAGATTGATAGACACATAGATATATAGATATATATATATATATATATACAAATAGATAGATAGATAAATAGATTGATTGATTGATTGATTGACAAATAGATATATAGATAGATAAATAGATAGATAGATAGATAGAGACATAGATAAAAAAATTGAAAGATATATTGATTGATAGATAGATAGATAGATAAATAGATATAAAGATTAATCGATAGTTAGATAGAAAGATAGATAGATAAATAGATATATTGATAAATATATAGTCAAATAGATATACTTATAAATTGATAGATAGATAGATATATAGACATATATATTGAGAGATAGATTGACAGATAGATAGGTTGATAGATAGACAGAAAGATAGATATATAGATAAGTAGATATATAGATAAAGAAATAGACATATAAATAGATAGATAGATATATTGATATGTAGATAGATTGATAGATATATAGATAGAAAGATAGATAGAATGATAGACATATAGATAGACAGATTAATAAACAAAAATAGATAGATAAATAGATTGATTGATATATAGATTTAAAGAAGATTTATAGACAAATTGATAGAGAGAATGATAGACAAGATTGAAAGACAAATTGAATGACAGATAGATAGATAGATTGGCAGATAGATAGAACAAATTGATAGAGAGAATGATAGATAGATTGAAAGACAAATTGAATGACAGATAGATAGATAGATAGATAGATTGGCAGATAGATAGACAAATTGATAAAATTATAGATAGACAGATAGATATACAGATAGATAGACAGATAGATCGACAGATAGAAAGATAGATATATAGAAATATTATTAGACAAATAGATTGACAGATAGATAGACATATAGATAGGTAAAAATATTTTCGGATATATTACTATAAATAGACAGAAAGATATACTAATAATAAATAGATATATAGATACAAAGATAGATAGAAAGATAGATAGTCATTAGATAGAAAGATAGATAGATAGATCGATCGATAGATACATAGATCAGATAGATAGATAGATAGATAAAAATAGATACTAGATAGATAGACAGACAGATTGATTGATTGATATACAAATATATAGATAAATATAAACAAAGATTAATAGAAAAATAGACAGATAGATAGTTAGATTGACAATTTGTTTGAAAGTTAGATTGATAGATAGATTGGTATATAGTTTGATAGCCAAATTGATACACAGATTAATAGACAGATTGGTAAATATATTGAAAGATAGATATATTGATAGAATTATAAATAGATAGATTGACAGATAAATAGACATTTAGATAAATAAATAGATAGATAGATATATCGAAAATAAAAATATAGATAGATAGATAGATAGACAAATAGATAGGCAAAAAGATAGAAAGAAAGAACGATAGATAGATACATAGATAAACATATAAATATACATATACATTGAAAGATAGATTGATAGATAAATAGTTAGCTAAATAGACATATAAACATATAGATAGATAGATAGATCAATTGATAGATAAATAAATAGGTAGATAGTAATATGAAAATATAGACAAATAGACAAATAAACAAATAGATAGTTATATAGATAGATAGATTGATTGATAGGCAGATAGATAGTCAAATGGACAAATAGACAGATAGTAATATTGAAATATAGATAGGTATATAGATAGATTGATAGATAGACATAGTCAGATATACAAATAGACATATAGAAAAATAGACAGACACACAGACAGATAGAAAGATAGGTAGATAAATAGAAAGATAAATAGATAGGTAGGTAGATAAATAGAAGATAGATATATAGATATCCAGAAACATAGACATAGAGATAGACAGATTAATAGACATAATAATAGACAGATTTATAGACAGATTGATAGAGAGATTGATAGAAGCTTGATAGACATATTTAAGATAGATTGATAGGTAGAATGTAAGACGGATTGAAAGACCAGTAGATAGAAAGATAGATAGTCAAATTGATAAAAAGCTAGATAGACCAATAATATAGAGAAATAAATAGATAGATTATTAGTCAGATAGATTGATAGATTGATTGAGAGATAGATTGAAATAAATAGATAGATAGATAGATAGATAAACATATATTAGTCATATAGATAGACATATAGATATATTGAAAGATAAATAGAATGATAGACGGATAAATATATTGATATATAGACTGAAAGATAGAAAGACACACAGATAGACAAGATAAGAGATAGATAGATAAATAAAAAGATGTTAGAATGATTGATAGATAGATAGATAGATAGATAAAAAATATAGATAGATAGTTAGAAACATAGATAGCCAAATTGATAGGCAACTATATAAATAGATTTAAAATTAGATAAGGCATATAGATAATTAGATTGATAATTAGATAGAACATAGATTGAGAGACATATTTATAGCCAAATTGATTGCCAAATTTGATAGCCAAAATTGATAGACAGATTGATAGGCAAATTGGTATACAAATTGGTAGATAGATTGTTAGATATATTTCTATATAGATAATATACATATGGATAGTCATTTATAAGATAGAGAGACAGTTAGGTAAAATATAGATAGATAGATAGATAAATATACAGAAAGATAGACAGAAATATAGATAGAAAATAGACGATAGATAATAGATAAAATGATAGAGATAAAGATGACAAAAAAATAGACCAATAGATAGATAGATAAATAGATACATAGAAAGAAAGAAATATAGATAGATATGATTGATTGATAAAATATATAGATAGATAGACAAGATAAAGAATGACAGCTAGATAGATAGACTAGATTAGATAGACAGAGATAAAGATAGAAGATCGATTATAGACAGACAAAAGAAAATATAGATAGACAAATAGGTTGACATATTGAAAGACGTATAAATAGATGAATAAACTGGATAGATAGACAAACACATATAGATAAACATATAGATAGATAGATAGATATACCAACAGGAAAAACAAACATTGATCGACAGATAGATAGATAGATATATAGACAATTATAAAACATATAGACATATAGATAGATAGACAGATCAACAGAAAGACAAATGGATAGTAAGATAGACATATAGATTGATAGGTAGATAGATAAAGATTCGATATACAATATTATATAGAAAGATAGATAGACAGATAGATAATAAATAGTTAGAAAACTTGGTTATACATATAGATAGATAGATAGATAGATAACAGACAGACAGACAGTAGATAGATAGATCGATAATTATTAGGTAGATAGATAGACTAGATAGATAGATTGATTGATAAACAGATGGCTAGACAGATAAATAAACATATAGATGAGAAAGATACACAAATAGATATATAGACAGATAGATAGACTGATAGACAGATAGATAGACATAATTATAAAGAAATAGATATACAGCTAGATAGACAAACAAATAGATAAATAGATAGACAGAAATTTATAGATAGATAGACTTATAAATAGATATATATATAGACAGATACATAGACATATATACATACAAATATAGTTAGATAGATAAAGTAATAGATAGAGAGATAGATTGATAGATAGAAAGATAGACAGATAGATAAACTGACAAATAGTTAGAGAAATAGACCGATAGATACATATATAGATAGATTGATACAGATAGACACATAGATAGATAGACAGATATACTATATACATTCAAATAGATAGTTAAATAGACAAATAGATAGATAGATAGTTAGATATATAGATAGAGAGACAAATATACTAATAAATAGATAGATAGGCTGATATATATATATATATATATATAGTTTGAAAGATAGATTGATAGATAGAAGATAGATAGATAGACATAATGATACATAAATAGATAGATAGTCAGATACATAAATAGGTAGATATACAAATAGATAGAATGATCGATAGATAGATAGACTGATTAGATAGATATATAGATAGATAGATAGATTGATTGATTATTAAATAGATATATACATAGACTTAAAGATAGACAGATAGATAGATATATATATAGCTAGTCAGATTAATAGGCATAAAGATAAACATATATATGATTGATAGATAGTCAGATACATAAATAGATAGCTTGATAGATAAATAGATAGATACGTAGATTGATTGATATATAGACAAATAGACAAATAGATAGATAGCCAATTAGATAGATAGATAGATAGATAGATAGATTAACAATTTGAAACTTATATACAGATATAAAGATAATTAGATAAATAGATACCTAGATAAACAAATAGATAACATACATATTGATTAACAAATATATAGACAAATAAATAGATAGAAAGATAAATACATATATAGATAGATATATAGATATATAGATATATAGAAAATATGTAGATTATTAGACAAATAGATAGATAAATTGATTGAATGATAGTTATAGAGATATATAGATAGATATATAAATTGATTGATAGAAAGATAGATCGACAAATAAATCAGCAAATAGATAGATACAAAGATATAAATATAGATAGATATATAGACAAATAGATAGAAAGATAGATAGATAGACAGATAGACTGAGTGATAAACATAAAAATAGTAAGATAGATTGACTAATAGATAGGCAGATAGATAGATAGATAGATAGATAAACATATAAATAGATAGATAGAAATATATATAGATTTATAGATAGTTAGATAGATAGATAGATAGACAAATAGATACAAAGATATATAATTTGATTGATATATCGATTAATCGACATAATGATATGCATATTGATAGACAAATTGATTGGCAGATTGATATATAGATTGATAGACAAATAGTTAGATAGATTTTAGACAATATATAGATAAATAGATAGAGAGATAGAAAGATAGACAAATAGATAGGTAGATAGTGAGATATGAATATTGAGAAATAGATAGATAGAAATATAGAAAATATATAGACAGATTGATTGATTGATTGATTGAAAGATATAGAAATTCATAAAAAATAGATAAATAGATAGTTAGATAGTTAGATTGAGAGATAGATAGAAATATAAATATAGATATATTGACAGAGAAATAGAGAGGTAGGTATACTGACAGATACACAAATAGGTAGAAAGACATATATATATAGATAGATTGATAGACAGATAGATAAATAGACAAATTTACACACAAATAGACATATAGTTGGATAGATAGATAGACAGACACATATAAATAGATATATAATTAGTCAGGTTTATTATATAGATAGAGAGACATAAAGATTGAATTATTGATTTATTGATTGATAGATAGATAGACAGATTGATAATTTGATTAAGAACTAGATATAAAAAAAATGAATAGATAGATAGATAGATAAATAAATAGACAGATAGATAGACAACAAGATAGACAGACATACCGATAGACATACACAAAGATATATAGATAGCTAGATATACAGATAAACAGACAGACAGACAGACAGATAGATAGATAGATAGATAGACATATACATAGATAGATAAATAGAATGATAGATAAATAGAAAAATACATAGATAGATAGATAGATAGAAAGGTAGATAATTTGATTAATAGAAAGATTGATAAACATATTAATATATAGATTGATAGATAAATTGATAGATAGATTGATATACAAATTAAAAGACAAATAAATAGACAGATTGATAGACATATATATAGATAAATTGATTGATAGATAGACTTATAGATAGATAGACAGATAAAGATAAATTATTAGACATTAAATAGATAAATTGATATATAGATAGATAAACAGATAAATATATATATATATAAAGATAGACAGATAGATATATAGATTGATTGATTGATGGACTAAATACTTATTATAAATCATATACGAAATAATTTACCATGCATGATCAATGTGCTTTGAGAATGGATGGTATTTAATAAAACACATTGAGAAATTTTGCATAATGTTGTTTCCCTACTTACAATAATGTATAGTCTACTTGGGTTCTTAGTCTTCTACACCCCCCATTTCTCTATCAAGTGTGCTTTGATTCTACATGCCAATATTAGATGGATATAATAAAGTCTTAGTGTAGTTATTTTTTTCAATAGTAGTATTAAAACAAAATTAGTATTAGGCTTATTGAATTAAATAAAGCATCTACAATCTTAACAGAATAAAATTACTATTTAATTTATTGTACCTAATTAAAGTCTAAAAAATATGATTATTTAGAAAAAAACTAACAAATTCATCATCATTCACCAACAAAATTACAGTGTCAACAAACTATCAACATGAGCAATGACAACAAAATTAAAGGTTATGGTTAAGCTGTACCTTCTTCTTTGAGAAAAAATTAAGATTTTCACACTATAACCACATAAACCTAATTAGTAGATAAATTTCCACAGGTTCTTTATATTCATCTTCTATACAAGACAATATTCTAAAAGATAAAAAACCATATTTTAAATATAAGATATAACTTGAATTTAAAAATTACAATACCTTGCTCTTTTTCTCCTCTTGTTGTTATTTTCTGCGTCCTCTTTTACAATTCTTCTTCGAATTTCAAAGCTAGCACAATTTATTGATTTGAAATCCATTAAACCTTTTAAAAAATCATTAAAATAAAAAAAGTTCACACTACCAATTTATCATTAACATAGGACTCAACAAAAAGCACCATTTAACTCATTACCAATTTTAAATTTGCAAAACTCATTACTAATTTATTATTAAATTATAATGAAAATAAACAAAAACATGTAGAGAGAGAGAGAGAGATGTTCTTTGTTTGATATGGATCTTCAAAATGTTGTTGCGACGGTAATGTGTTCTTAGAGATGTTCTTTGTTTGATATAGTTCTTTGAAAGGATGCTGCGATGCCTATGCGTTCTAAGAGTAAAGGTTTTTAGAAGTGAACTGACCTAATTATGTAGAGATGGCAAGAAGGGGGAGAGATGGGTTAGAGATAGAAAATATTAGAAAACAAAATTATTTTTTATTCAACCATTAATTATATTATTTACTAAATAAATAAATTTATAGTTAATAGTTTATGAAATTTTTATGGTTATTTTTTATATTAGTATTTAAATTTAATCAAATCAATTTCAGAAATAAAAAAATTAATTTATTGTTATTTATTGAAAAACATATTATTTTAAATAACTATTGATAAATTGTATAAATGTATATCCATACAAAATTTATAACATCTCAATTAAATAAAAATAAATAACAAAGTAATAATGAATAAGTAACTTATCAATAATATTCAAACAACTAATAAAATCTGACCATAAAATAAAAATATATAATCTTAACATTATCCAAAAAATAAAATTAAAATTAATTACTTACAAAATATAACTTACAAAAATAAGACTAAAAATAAATCTAAAAAAAAAGACAAAAGCAACCAAATTTCAATTTGTATATTGCTATAACAAATAATTTAAATAATTTTTTAGTAGCTATTTCAATATTTTAAAAAAACAAGAAGAACATCTTAAGCAAATAATAATTTTCCATACTATGATTATTAACTTTTGAGTTAATAATCATACATCTAAGTAAAAAGATGACTTACGAACTATAGTAAATAACAAATGAAAGTATCAACAACAATTATTTTAAAAATATTTGCTTACTTCTTTAAAGTAAGCATCATGATAGAGGAGCTCTATGAAGACTCATAAATGACAATGATAATTGACTTGTCTCCCGCAATACCCTAATACCTCGGCCTCATTCATAGATAAAACTACTATATTCTCTATGATATATCATTTTTCATATGATGTATACATTATAAAGATCTCTTGTGTATGCATGCAAGCATCATATTGCACATCACTATTCTCATAGTTGCACATTTATATTAAAGTTTAAACTTTTATATATAATGGCATATGATTATATAAATGTATAAGTGTATAGATATAATGTTGTGTTTAAAATATTTTCTTAAATGCTACATATATATATATGTAACATTTTTATAAATATTATATAGTATTATATCACAATATAAATAAACATTATAAATATTATATATTTATATAAAATTTATATGTTATATAATATTTATAAAAATGTATAAATATTGGATATGTTATATAAATGTTATATAAACTATTATATAAATGGATAGTATTATGTAAATGTTGTATAAATATTTATAACATTATACTATTTATAAATATTTAATATATAACATTATTTGTTTATATAAACATATCAATGTTTATATAATGTGTTATACATTTATATATATTTAAGTATAAACATTTTATATAATATCATGTGATTATATAAATGTTTAAATGTTTATATATAATTTATTGTTTATAATATTTATATAAATATTATAATTCTACATATTGGGCATACTATTTTCCAAAATAGTATACCTCTCATGCTATAGTTTTTTTGAAAATATATTTTTTGTTTCTTTTTCATTTTTTTTTCAAAACATGAAATATACAGGAGGAATAAAAGTAATTTTTGTGTTATTAGAATGTATAAATCTTTTATTTTCATGTATATTTAATATGAATATTTACTTATTTAGGTACTTTTAAAAAATATTATTCTAATTCACCATAACATTATTTTTCCTATGTCTAATAACATCCAACAACAATAAAAATATTTTCATACAATATTCAACTAGCAAAAAAAAGAATTACTAATCAGCATCACCATTATTGCTCGTATTTTATATTTAATTTAGGAATGGTTATTTATTTAAATGAAAAAATTATTTTTTTCCTTAATTATATCAAAATTAAGGAGGTTTGAAAAAAACATGAACAATATCAAATTTAATGAATTTGATTTTATCATGATTATACAATATCAACAATTTCTTTCACTAATTATGAAATATTCTTGATTATATGAGCATTCTAATTTGAGGTGGATATAAGTTTTAAGAAAAGATTAATAATGTTTATGATTTTTTAAAATATAATCTTTAAATATTATCTCTTGATAAAATAAAAAATTTTTATATTTTAACATTACACAAGTCAACTTGAAAATTTAAGTTTCACACCCTGAGTAGCTATTCACTTGCAAACTAAGCAACAAAGATCTAGGTTTAGTATTTTCAGCCTACTAAATCAATGTGAGCAACCAAACTTTCTGAGATATTGTTTTGCCTATCTTAAATTGCCAATTAAACTCACTGAGTTAAACTTCCATCACTTGTAAACTCTTTTGAATCATACACCAGAAAATATGATTTTCTTTTAATAAAATTATTCATGAATAAATAAAACATATTATGTTAGACTATTATTTACATAATAGATTTAATAAAATACTGACATTTCATCCTATCATTATCTGTGATCGGCTATCATTCTTATTATGATGTATGTATGCCACTTGAAAGGAAGTTGAGTTTACCGATAAATTGTTTTTTCATGGTTTATGGTGTTGTCATAATGTTCACCTATCTATTTCCAATTTTTAATATCTATAACCTAATTAATGCATATTTTATTTAAATATTTACATTCAAACATGTTGTACAACTAATAATGCTTGTACCATTTTACCATGGAAAATACATTGTTGCTGTGAGCCCAGCACCAACCCCTTAACTTCTGTGTTTACAAAAGTAATATCTCAAATCAAAATTCAGTTTTAAAAATGAAGGCAGAAAAAATGTAGACACTTAATAACACTAACCTTGGTCAAAGAAAAGTTGCCTATGAAGCAAATGCAAAAAATATTAGGTGTAGTGAATAAACTAATAGTTTCAAAGTAGAGGAAATAAATGAACAAATTTGGTATCCTTGTATAATAAGTAATCAATCTAATTGTAACATAAAAAGAATAAAATTAATAAAGGATATCTTAGAGTCTCCTATAGATATATGATTGATATACATTAAGAAAATTGCTGAGCAGTAGATTTCCAAGGACTTACTTCAATTTTGTCCTGGATATTTAAGTCAATCCAGAGTATATAGTTCCTCATTCGCCTGCCCAAGTGGATACCTAATTTTAATAAATTGTAAGAATAGTTACTTAAACTTTTCATAAAAATCCATGGAAAAAATTTATCTGTGTCGAGATTTATTTAAATTACCAAGTTCGATCATCAAACCAATTGCAAAAATTATATTCCATTCTTAGTGGAAAAATTAAAAGCATGGACCAAATACGCAACAAATGATAACAAAAATGTGGTCTTCAAATTGAAAAATACCGATTAGGTTATGTATCATGATAATACATGTTTCAGAAAATTAGAAAAAAGATGAATCGAAAAGGAAAGAACACCAATCAGAATTAGAATGATGAAGCATAACACATTGCCAAAATATTCTATTTGTAGATTGCCTACTTGATGCTATTTTGCTAAGCCACCAATTAGGTTTATAGTTCATGTTTAACTTCTTTTAATTTTAAATATTAATATGTATGTATGTTATTTTTTATTTATTTATAATTTTAAGATTGCATATTTTATTTAAATTTAATATTATTTTATATTTTATTTTTAATTTACTATAATATTTTTTAATTTACTATATAATTTACTATGCTTTACTCTAATAATTTTCGTAGAGGCAAAAATAAAATTTGAATTAAAATCAATTTAGGGTAAGTTTGGTAGTGATTTTTAAAAAATGTTAATAGGGTTAAAAATAATTTTAAGTGTGTTTAGGAAAAAAATATCATTAGACTATTTTAAAAAAACTTTTTTAAACCCTAAAAAAACAACTAAAGTATCTTTTAATAAGCACATTGAAATATTATTTTTATAACTTATCAAATGCTTTTTAAATGTAATTAAAGCAGCATATATTTATCCTTAATATCAATATATTTTATTTTAAATTTAATAAAAAATATGATTTTTTTATTATTCAAATATTTCAAATCTTTTAGTAATAATTTTTTTAAAATATTCCAAAAATCATTACATTTTTTTAAGTTTTATTAATATAAATATTTAGTTGACTATTTGTTAATTCAAATTTTTTGTAAATACTTTTTTTATTATCAGACAAATAATAATTTTAGGTTTAATATTAATAAAAATGTTTCAGTATGTTAATTTTTAATTCAAATATTTTAAAAAAATGTTTATAATTATAGAATTAATTATTTAATGTATTTATTAATACAAATATTTGTATATCTTTATTAATTAATTCAAATAATATTTTTTTATTATTTTTAAAATTTTATAATCATTAAAATATTTATTTGTCTTTCTTAATATAAATTTTTATTAATATCTGTATATATTAGAAATTATTTATTTATACTATCCTATTTTTATAATTATATGAGGAGAAGGCATCTTTCAAAGATCAATCATTCATAGACCATGACAAATATTTAATATACAAAATAACATCACATATAAAAACAAATAATTTATAAACAAAAAAATTATTCCGTATAGATTAACGACGAAAATAAACCCGAGCTAAATAGCTAGGAAAAAATCCCTATCTAATTGCATATATTTTGTGAAAATTATAATTAAGAATAATCACTTGCAATTAATATATAATTGTAAAATATTTTTCCAGATAATGATTTAACGAGGTATTTTTTCTAGAACAATTTGCTAGGGAGAATCCATTTCTAAGTCGTCGTTAAATTTGCTGGCCAACTCTTTGCTGCAAAACAATGATAATATTAGAGAAAGAAATTTTTAAATCAAAATTTTCCATCTTTAATCCATCACAATCCATCACAAAATTGTTATTCAATGTGAAATCAAACATATCTTGCATTTCACAAGTTATTCCTTCGTAAATTAGCTAGGGATTTTTTTCCCTTGCTAAATTTCCATAGGTAAATAGATAATTTCTTGTAGTGTAGATAGATAGATTGATCGTGAGTTAGATATATAGAGAGATAGATATATAGACAGATAGATAGGCAAATAAATAGACTATAGATAGACAAATAGAAAGATAGATAGATATACATATAGAAAGATAGATAGACAAATAGTTATATAGAGAGATAGATAGTAAAATAGATAGACAAGTAGATAGACAAATAGATAGGCATACATATAGACAGATAGAAAGATAGGCATATAGATAGATAGATAGATAGATAGACAAAGCGATGGACACATAGAGATATAGGGCAAATAGACCTTATAGATAGATAGATAGGCAGATAATTAGATAAATAGACAGATAGATAGAAAGACAAATAGATAGATAGATAGATAGACAAAATAGATATATAGACATTAAGATAGACCTATAGATAGATAGACAAATAGATACATAGATAAATATTAATAGATAGATACACAGATAGATAGATAGACAAATAGAATAGGCAAATTGAATGACAAATAGACATATAGATTAACAGACATATAGATAAACTAATAGATAGCTAGATTGTTAGATAGTTAAAAAGATAGAAATAATGAAAGATAGACAAATAAATGAACATATAGAAATACAAATAGAAAGAGCGATAGATTAATGGATAGATAGATGGATAAATAGATGGATAGATAGATTGATATATAGATATTAGATAGATAGATAGATTGATTGATATATAGAGAGTTAGATTAATGGATAGATAGATGGATAAAAAGATAGATAGATAAAAGGATAGATAGTTAGACATAATGAATGATTGGTAGACCGATATATATATATATATATATATATATGGATAGAATGATAGATATATGGGGGATAGATAGATGGAAAAAATAGATAGACAGACATATATATAGATAGATTAGACAAATCAATAGATAGATAGATAGACATATAGATACATAGATTGATAGATAGGTAGATAAGTGACAACATTAAAGATAGAACAAATAGATAGATAGAAAGATAGATTGATTGATAGACAGATTGATAGATAGATCGATAGATAAATAGATAGAAAGATATATAGACATATAGATGACAGATATCGACATATAGACAGACAAATAGATATAGATAGATATACTTATACATATATAGATATTTAACAAGATGATAGATTATTAACTAGATATATTGACAAATAGATAGAAAGACAATAGATAAACATATGATATACAAAAAGTTAGAAGATATATAGACTTATAGATGGTCAAATTGATATATTATATATATACAAATAGATAAACAGATATCGACATATAAATAGACAAATAGATAAATATATAGATAGATACTTATTCATAGATAGATAGATAAAAAGATCTATTTATAGATAGACAAATCGATAGAAAGATAGATATATATACTTCTTATCTATTTATCTATTTAAATAGATAGACAAGTAGATAGAAAGTTATATAGACTTATAGATGGTATAGACAA
Organism: Sapria himalayana; assembly: GCA_029783825.1. Taxonomy (NCBI): domain Eukaryota; kingdom Viridiplantae; phylum Streptophyta; class Magnoliopsida; order Malpighiales; family Rafflesiaceae; genus Sapria; species Sapria himalayana. The sequence goes on from JAREIK010003785.1 coordinate 87,522, forward strand.
ATCGATAGAAAGATAGATATATATACTTCTTATCTATTTATCTATTTAAATAGATAGACAAGTAGATAGAAAGTTATATAGACTTATAGATGGTAAATAGATATATATATATATATATATACACACACACACACACACACACATATATAAATATACACAAATAGATAGACAAATATAGACATATTGATAGATAAATAGATAGAAAGATAGATAGACAGACAAATAGATAGATAGATTGATTGATATACAAATAGATAGATAGATAGACAAATAGATAGATATAAAGATAGATTGACAATAATAAAAACATTTAAATAAACAAATAAATAGAGAAATATATAGAAAGATAGATACAAAGATAGATAGATAGATAGACAAATATATAGCTATATTGATAAATTGATAGATAAATAAATAAAATGATAGATAAATAGACAGGTATATAGATATATAGATAAATAGATTGATAGATAGGTAAATAGACAGAAAGATACATTTTCAGGCAGATGGATAGATAGATAGATTTATAGACGTATATATATATATATATATATACACACACATATAGATAGAGAAATAGATAAATTGATAGATAGATAAATAGATTAATAGATATAAGATAGACAGACAGATAGATATATAGATAAATAGATAAATATATAGATATATAGATAGATAGACATATAGATAAATAAATATATAGACAAATATATTTATAGATAGAATGATAGATAAAAAGATAAATAGATAGATAGATAGAAAGATAGATAGTCAGCTAGATAGTTATATAGACATATTGATATAATGAAAGATAGATAGACAAATAAATAGACAGATTAATAGATAGATAGATATTTAGACTAATAGATAAACAAATAGATAGACAGATAAATAGGTAGTTAGATATAAAGATAGATAGATAAAAAGATTGACAGATAGATAAATAAATAGATAGATAAATAGATAGACAGATAATTAGACATATAGATAGATAGATAGATAAATAGATAGAAAGTTACACTTATAGATAGATAGCTAGAAAAAATAGATAGACAACTTGTTAGACAAATATATAGATAGATAAATAAAATGATATATAGATAGACAGATAGATATATATATATATATATATAGACAGATAGATAGACAAATTTAAAGGTAGATAGATAGATACATACAAGATAGATAGATACAAGATAGATAGAAAGTTAGATAAACAAATAGATAGACATATAGATAGACATATAGATAGATTGATATATAGTTAGATAGATAGATATATTGACACATATATAGATAGATAGAAAGATAGATAGATTTGTAGATATATAGACAAATAAATAGACATATAGATAAACAAATAGATAGAGCTATAAAATGGGTTGGGCTGGGCTCGGGCCCATCATGACATGCTATAGTGGCGTGCCTCAGCCCGACATGATATGCTATGGTGACGTGTCTGGATCAATAGGGCGTGCTACAGTTACATGCCCCAGCCTATCATGTCGAGCCTGACATGTGAACATGGCATGCATTACAATGTGCCGAACATGATCAATAAGTTTCTATGCTCGACAAGCAAAGCTCACTAAGCCTCGAAAGGGTGAAGATGCCCCGTATTATGGTGGCGTGCCACCAAAACCCTAATTTTTTTTTTTAAAATTAAGGTTTTGTCTTACATGAACCGGGCCGAATCTAGTTGTTTTCGTGTAGTGGTCCCATGCTATGCAGCCATAGTATAGTAACCATGCTAGGCTAGGCATGACATGGTTACTATACCATGTCATATCTTGCCCACCATAGTAAACATGCCACGTCAGATAGACAACTAGATAGGCAAATAGATAGAAAGAAAGATAGATAGAAAGATAGATAAATAGATATATAGATAGATAAATAGATAGATAGATATATGGATAGATAGATAGATAGATATTTCGATAGATAGATAGAAAGTTAAATAGATAGAAAATAGTTAGCTAGACAGATAGATAGAAAAATAGACATATAGATAGACAAATAGAAATATAGTTAGATAGATAGGTAGATAAACAGATAGATAGACAAATAGATAGACAGTTAAATAGAGCATTAGGTAGACAGATAGATAAATATATAGATAGGTAGATAGAAAGATAGAAAGATGGAAAGAAAGATAAATAGACAAATAGATAGTCAGATAGATTGATAGGTAGAAAGATATACAGATATATAAACAAATAGTTACAATACAAGAAAAGGTCTATTTAGCTAGGAATATTTTGCTATCAATTAATCCTAGCTAAATAGTGAGAGATTATCTAGGGAATAGCAAAATATTTTTGATTTTACATTGAAATAAAAATTTGTGATGGAATAGCGATGGATTAGTTATCTAAATGGTCGATTGAAATTTTTTGTCGCTATTTTTTTCATAAAATTTCCATGCAATAAAAGCAAGAAATTTAGCTCCAGATTTAACAGCAAATGTTTCCTAACTAATTCTATCCAGAGATAATCCATCACTAATTTTTTCGTAGATTCCACGATTTGTAAAGTAGGAAATTTAGCGACAGATTTAGTAATGGATTCTCTCTAACTAGACACAATCCATCACTAAATAATTATCTAGATATATTTTTTCAAGATTTTATATATAATTGGAAGTAATTATTCCTTAAATATTTATTTTCTCAAAATACATGCATTTAGTAATGGATTTTTCCCTAATTATTTGGCCTAGTGATAATTTTCATTGCTAATTTTTAATAATTTAATTTTTTTAGCATTATTTATTTTAATATTTTATGTAATTTTCTATATTAAAAGTATCCCATGGTCTATAGATGAGTGATCATTGAAAGACACAATCTCTTTATATAATTATAAAAATATGATATATAAATTAAAAATTTCATATATATATATATAAAGATGAATATAAATTTATATTAAATAAGACTAAAATAATTATTATTTTGGTTATAAATTACTTAAAAAATTATACAAAATATTTTTCTGAAATTTTTAATTCTGATATTTTAATATGTGAATTAAAAAACATTATATAATTTATTATATAATTATAATAATTTTAAAAATATTATAATTAATAAATAAACATAAATAAAAATTATTACTAATAGAAAGCTATAATAAATAATTATTTGAATAAAATAAAAAAAATTTATAAAAATTTATGAATTAACAAATAAACAAATAAATATTAATATTATTGCTATAATCATTAAATATTTTTATGAGCGTAGGAATCTTTTAAAAAACTATTGATGAAAAGATTTGAAAATTTTGATTTATACAAAAATTTAAAATTTTTAATAAAATTAAAAGAAAATAAATTGATATTTAAAGATTATTACATAGATGTTTTAATTAAATCAAAAAATTTTGATGATTTAAAATATAAATATCTTAGTGTGGTTATTAAATTAATACTTCAAAGATTCAAATTTATAATGACTAAAAGATTCAAATTTTATGTCTTTATAATTATATAATATTATATTAATAAAAAATAATTTGATTTCTTAAAAATTTATTACCATAAAATATATATATATATATTAAATACATTATTATTATATAATATTATTTTATTTACTTAAGAAATAATATCTTTTATTTTTAAATAAAATTCTATTTCTTTTTTTTATTTAAATTATTTAATTTTTATAATTTTAGTTTACTTTTATATTTTTGTCTCTTTATTTTCTATATATTTACATCTAATTTTTTATTTATAGTTTACGTGAAAAAAAAATGCTAAGGCATTAAGCACTTATACTTTGTTTTATCTTTCAAGTTTCAACGACGAAGAGAGGAGAAACGAAACGGACTACGAGAGCAACCTACAAAATCTACCTCTTCTCCTTTTTTTTGATGGCTAAATATTGGATTTTGATATTCTAACACTACCAATCTTGTGGGAGTGACAGATGGGGCACAAGGTAAGACTTAGAGAACAAGACCGACAGAAACACAAATGTTCACAAGGTAGAATCAACGCATAACAAGTTTCTTTATTGCAATTTTTTCATTATTCTTGATTTTGATCATGAGTGCCATGGCAAGATGGTTGAACTTCAGTACCCGCAATGTTCCGTATTGTTGCTGCTGTAGATTGTTCAAGGTAGCTCCTCATGGTCTTAGCCATGGCTTCATTTTTCAGTGTGATGTCCTTCCATACTTATGCAAACAAAGTTTTCACCTTTTGCTCTAGCTAACTATTCAAATCCTGTGCTGCCCCAATCTCTTCATTCTTGGTTGAAATTTTATTCCTCTTTATATGATCTATATGTTGAACAATTCATTCCACCTGCCTTTTCCACTTGTTCCTTGTTTCAACCTGTAGTTTCCTCAATTTGAGTTGAAGAAGATCAAATTAAACTTGGTACTCATCAATTAGCATCATTGTATCATCATATGGGAATGACATGACATCCCTAGGTCATCTCGGTCCTCGTTTTTGTAATGAAGGACCTAAGCTCGATAATCTCAACGATGTTTACAACCGAGAATGTCCAACATTTTCCATGATCCGCTCTTCAATTTTTATTTGTTCATGATCAAGATTTTCTTTCGCATATGTGTCCGCCATCCTTTGTTCATCTTCTTTTCAGGATTTTGATTTGTCATTTCTCTAGGAATTACTAGCGACCCATGTTTATCTTCTCTTCTTCCCGAACACCTGAATCTATATTTTCTTCGATCTGATTTTCTAAATCTACTTCTTATTGTTACCAGGTAATATTGTCATTGCTCTTCTCCTTCAAATGCTATATACATATCTCGGTCTATCTCAATTAGATTACCACTAAAGAAGTTTAGTTTTTATATAATATTTAGGTTTGATTTTTTTTTATTTTCCAAGAATTTTTTTTCTTTTTTCTTTATTTTCATATCGCTTATATTATCTTGACTTTACACAATTAATGAAACAATAAATGGTTAGTGTAAACTTCGTTGTTTTACTATTTTATTTTTTTGGGTTTTATGGATTTCAAATATTAAATATTTGCATATTTTTTTATGCTTTTATAACTTAAGAAAAAAAATATGCTTAGTGTTTTCTACTTCTATAAATTAAGAAAAAACAAACTTAATGCTTATAGGTTCTATTTTTGTTGTCTCCAAAAATATTATAAACAGATAACATTATATATAAACTTTTATACATTTATATAATCATATGACATTATATATAAATGTCTATACTTTAATATATATAAACATATTACATTAAATATAAACATTGATATGTTTATATAAACATATAATGTATTATATAACTATTTATACTTATGTATTAAAGTTTATTAATATCTATACAGCATTTACATAAAACTATCCATTATATAATTTTTTATATAACAATTATATAACATATAAAATGTTTATACATTTTTGTAAACATTTATATAACATATTAATTTTTATATAAATATATAATATTTATAATGTTAATATATATGTGATATAACTACTATATAATATTTATAAAAGTTTAAATATATATAATTATATTTATGTAACATTTATAAAAATATTGTAAACACATATATTATATCTAAACACTTGTATAATTATTTAATCATATGCCATTATATATAAAAGTATTTATAACTATATTTATAATTATGTAAACTATTTTTATAACTATATTTATAAATATACATAACTATTTTTTTAACTATATAATTATTTATAACTATATGTATAATTCTTTATAATTATATTTATAACAAAATATACAATATGTATATAAATATATAACTATATATAATTGTATTTTATTATATGTATAACTATAAAAATGTTATATATAACTATATCTTTAACTACATACACATTTATAACTATATGTCTATAACTATATATAAATATTTGTATAACTATGTAATACTATATGTAATTAAATATAACTATATTTGTAACTATGTACACATATATGTATTCATATAATAAAATCTATATATTTGTTTATAACATTATATACATTTATGTATAACTACTTATACATACTTGTATGAATATATCTATATATAATTATATGTTTAACTATATATAACCTTATTTTAAAATATATATACTATAGTTATAAGAACAAATAGAGGTTGACCTCCCTCTCTGGTGAGTATCTCTTGAGGTCTATCTATTCTATTTATTTCTCTCATCAGATCCCTTTACCACCATACGACAAAGGGATTGAGATTTAGTGGAAGAAATGGGATTGACATTAACAAAGCTGTTCACAGGTTATTTGCCAACAAGGAGATGAGATTTTTGATGGAAGGTCTTGATGATGCTGGTAAGACAACCATTCATTATATTATAAGTTGAAGCTTGGTGAAATTGTCACCATGATTCCTACTATTGTCTTCAATGTAGAGACTGTTGAATACAAAAACATCAATTTCACTGTGTGGGATGTTGGGGTCAAAACAAGATTTGCCCTTTCAGGAGGAATTACTTCCAAATACCCTAGATCTCATATTCATGGTGGACATCAATGACAAAGATCGAGTTGTTGAAGCCAGAGATGGATTGCATAGGATGCTAAAATGAGAAAAAGCTTCAAGTTGCAGTTTTGCTGGTGTTTGCCAATAAACAAGATCTTACCAATGCGATGAATGCAACTGAAATTATTGACAAGCTAGTACTTCACTCACTTAACCAACACCATTGGCACATTCAGAGAACATGTGCTACCTCTGGCGAGGGCCTCTATGAGGGTCTTGATTATCTTTACAATTACATTACCAGCATGTCATAAACAATTTTAGCAATTTGAGACAAACGTTGTAGACATATTTGGATGTGGATCTAAATTTTGTCTGTTTTGCTTGAGTTTTGTTCTGTTATGTGGATGGCATCATCTATTTCTAGGGGGATTTGAATTATATTAATTTTTATATACTACATGCCTGAAATACAAGACCGCATTTACTTTGCTCTGATTTGTTGTAAGCCGAACTTGTTTGTTTTTTATTTTGTCTTTTTGCCATTGGATCTCAAAGGTATAAGAACATATAACTATAAATAATTGTCTTTAACTATATGTATAACTATAAATATATTATACATAACTATATTGAAATATATAATTAACAACATATATTTAATATACATTTTTATATATTAGTATATATAAATGTATTTTACTATATCTATACTTATACATAACTATATGTATAAATATATAAAATTACATGAAAAAATATGTATACTACATGTATAAATATAAGTATAACTATATGTGTAACTATATGTATAACCACATATAACTATATTTATAATTACATGTAATAACAAACAACATTATGTTTAATTATATGTGTATAACTATATATAAATATTTTTATAACTATGTAACACTCTATATAATTAAATATAACTATATTTGTAACTATGTATACATATAGATATACATATATGTAAATCTATTTATTTGTTTATAACTTTGTATACATTTATGTATAACTACTTATAACTACTTGTATGATTATATTTTTATATATCTATATGTTTAACTATATATAACTCTATTTTTAACTGTATATATTATAGGTATAAAAACATATAACTATAAATAATTGTAATTGACTACATGTATAACTATAAAAACATTATACATAACTAAATTTAAAAATATAATTAACAACATATATTTAATATACATTTTTGTATATTAGTATATAAAAATGTATTTTACCATATCTATACCTATAGATAACTATATGTATACATATATATAATTATATTAAAAAATATATCTACTTACATGAATAAATATAAGTATAACTATATGTGTGCCTATATGTTTAATCACATGCAATTATATTTATAATTACATGTATAACAACATACAACATTATGTTTAACTACATGTGTATAACTATATATAAATAATTGTATTACTATGTGACACTCTATATAATTAAATATAACATTATTTGTAATTATGTATACATACATATATATATATATATACACACATATATGTAAATCTATATATTTGTTTATGACTTTGTATACATTTATGTATAACTACTTATAACTACTTGTATTAATATATCTATATATAACTATATGTTTAAATAGATATAACTCTATTTATAAATATATATACTATAGGTATAAAAACATACAACTATAAATAATTATCTTTGACTACATTTATAACTATAAAAATATTATACATAACTATATTTAAAAATATAATTAACAACATATATTTTATATACATTTTTTATATTAATATATATTAATGTATTTTACCATATCTATACCTATAGATAACTATATGTATACATATATAAAATTATATGAAAAAATTTATATACCTACATGTATAAATTTAAGTATAATTATCTAAGTAATTATATTTATAACATACAATATTATGTTTAACTACATGTGTATAACTATATATAAATATTTGTATTACTATGTAACAGTCTATATAATTAAATATAACTATATCTGTAACTATGTATACATATATTTATATATATACACATATATATAAATCTATATATTTGTTTATAACTTTGTATATATTTATGTATTACTACTTGTATGATTATATCTATATATAACTATATGTTTAACTATATATAACTATATTTTTAACTATAGATACTATAAGTATAAGAACATATAATTATAAATAATTGTCCTTGACTATATGTATATCTATAAAAATATTATACATAACTATATTTAAATATATAATTAACAACATATATTTAATATATATATTAATATATTAGTATATAAAAATGTATTTTACTATATCTATACCTATACATAACTAAATGTATAAATATATAAAATTATATGAAAAAATATATATACAAACATGTATAAATACAAGTATAACTATATGTGTAACTATATGTATAACCACATGTAACTATATTTATTATTACATGTATAACAACATACAACATTATGTTTAACTATATTTGTATAACTATTTATATATCTTTGTATAACTATATAAAACTCTATATAATTTAATATAACTAAATGAGGCATGATTTCTTATCCTGACAATTTTTTAGTAGCTTGTAGAGGTTGAACGTGCAACCTCCAAGGAGGCTCACATTTATCTACAGAATGAGTGTATCGATCTATTGGTTTTTGTTGTGTAAATATATATATACATATATACATACATTTAATTGATGTTAATAATATATATATATATATAAAGTTATTATATATAAATATAATATTTATATATAATTTTTGTGTGTGTAGATATATATATTTTATTGAACACATGTGGAATAATGTGATAAAATATCGATTAATTACTAAGCTCATTAAAATTCATTGAAAAAAAAATTGAGACATGAATATTAACAAACATATCAAGCATCATTGAACTTCATTGAATTTTAATTTAAAGCATTTATTCATATTAAAAAATTTGATACATTTAAAAAAAATGTAATAAATAAAATTAAATATAAATCATCAACATATGTGGAATACAATTGTATATCTTCGGAATGCATCAAAACACTTTGTTTTTTTTATTCTAATTGAATTTTGAGTATTATAAAACTTTATTACTAATAAATAAAAGTTGTTAAAATATTATCAAATGCTTATTTAAATATTATTGAAAATCATTGGAACACAATAACAATATTATTTTATCATATGATTTACCACAATATTATTCTAAAGCAATGGATCTCCATTCCATTAATTTATTCTTTATTTTTTATTTTAATATTCAAAGATTAAGTTGAATCATAGTAAAAATTATGCTATTTGAAGCTAAGCGATCAAAATCATTGGTGCAAGCACATGGAAAGGAAAAAAAACTTTCTAGGAAAGCTGCACGGGAGCATGGTGCTACTGGGAGTGGCGAGGCAGAGCAACCCCCTTATAATCCTTGGGACCGGGAAATAGTTTTGGTTGTAGAAAGATAGGGTTCAAACTTTGCTGTGCCAAGCATGGCTTGTGGCTTGTCTTCCAGGTCTTCCTCTTAGAGTTTTTAGATATATTTTCAAAAATTTAAATAATATTTGCATTTCATATTAATGTTGATGGTGATCTTTTGTGCCTTCATTGTGAAGTATAAATGGGATAATACTTTACATGCTATTTTATATCTATATCTATACCTGGTGTTCTATATCTATAAGACATCCATATATACTACAGTGTATATGGTTATATACTATAGTATATATGTACGTATATACTCAGTATATGTAGATATACACTATAATATTATATGTGTATATATACTATATATAACTATCTTATTGATGAGCACGATGTTTGTGATATTGCTTATGTTTTGATGGGTGCCATGTTCTCTACTTTATCAATTGATATGTTATTCTATTGATAGCTTTTTGGAAGATTTATTATCATGTCTTACACATCGAGGCATGTCTGGCACACACACGTACACTTCGAGAGTGCTATAGAGGTTATACATCTTGTGAGTTTCCCTAATAAAAATAACATGTTATATAAGAGCACTGTTTGTATGAGGTTATTCATCAAGTGTATTATATTTATTTTATGTTGTGTGATTTTATGTTTTAGGTGGTATCAAAAGTGACCCCAAGGAAAGATAAACTCTAGGGGGGTGTCAGAAATAGATGTAAACTCCTAGAAGGAGTGCACACATTGTGCACTTGCTAAAATGTTTACCCACACATTGTGTGCTATGCAAATCTTTGCATGCTCACTGTATGTTATCAAAACAATCGCACTCTCACTGTGTGTTATTGAAATCATTGCTCACATGGCTTAGGCCTCAATTCCAACTACATCAATGCCATATGTGCCCCATAGGGGTGAATGTTTCTGAATTTGAATTTTATGAGATGGATAAGATGCTCTATGACCTCATAAACAAGCAAAATGCGAGATTTTGATTTCTTTATGAACTCGTTAGAGGTTTGGCATAACACTAAGCTATGAAAGTTTTTGTTTTTTTGTTTTTTTTTGTTTTAAATTTGATTTGGTTGCTTGCATAGGGCATAGACATTTCTTATCAAGGTGAATCAAATTACATTAGTGACAAACTATATGCATTGAAACTGGGAAGTTGTGTAGAGAAGCTGGATGGGCTATAATAATGGCAATGAAGTGCAAATAAGACATCTACTCGAACATCATGATAGGTAATTTGAAAAGCATCCAGATAATGTATATTTTGTATTCTTGTTGATTGAACTCATGTTATTATGGTTAGAGTAACATTTGTTCACAATAGTGTTGAGATAAGATATCAATAATGATGATAATGAGTGGTAAAAAGAAAATTTGTAAGAAGCAGTAATCAAGTTTTCTTGTTTGATATAATTTTGTGTACACGAGATATTCATAGATTTTATGCTTTCGTGAATGATATTAATACTAGCTTTTATTTTCTTGTGCATCAAAGCAAGATTAACTATTCATGCTCACAATCATCAAATATTCTTTCAAATGGTCATTTATTTTTCCAAAATAAGTTTGCTTATAGTTTTCTCAAGTAAAAAACTTAATAAAAAATTTTACTTCATGAGGGATATATGTAGATTAGAAAAAAAAAAGATTTTGATTTTTGGTAATGCCCATTTCCATGTATCAATGGTTCAGTTGATCTAGAAATGTGCAATATATGGACAATATAAAAAAAATAAGAGAAGATAAGAAAATAGTGTGTGCATGTGTGTGTTTGGACATATATAGTTATACTATAATCATGTTGCATGCATGTATATTGCATATATACATGCCTATGAATTTTTACGTAAATGCAAAGAAATATTTGATGCATATGAGAATGATAGCATTGCCCATTAGTTTTTTTATTAATGAATATTGCAGACCATACCCGTTAATCCTAAACCTTTTCTTAACAACTTAACTGAGAAGATGGTCATTATAAAACTCAAAGTGGGGAATGTAATACAAAGGTGAGCTACCTTGTGTTCTTTTCTTGTGCATTGCATTTTTTTCTCATTTTTTTCTTTGGTTTCTTTCAGGTTTCCTTGCTTCGGTGGATTTCCATATAAACCTACATGTGTGCAAAAATTCAATACCACTCAGCCTGTTGTCATTTCAACTTCCATTTCCACTACAAGAAAATATCGATTTAGCTAATGAATTTTAGCTAGGGATCAATCCCTAGCTAAATTGGAAGGGATTAGCTAGGGAATATCAAAGGATTTATGATTTTTCTTTTAAAAAAAATTAGCAAATTATTAGCAACGGATTAGCGAGAGAAAGTTTTCGAAAATTCCGCTCGAGAAAAGTGGGGGATTTAGTGACAGATTAGCGACGGAAAATTTTCGTAAATTCCACTCAAGAAAAGAGAGGAATTTAGTGACTGATTTAGCGACGGATTAGCGACAGAAAATTTTCGTAAATTCCACTCAAGAAAAGCAGGGAATTTAGCGACGGATTTAGCGACGGAATATCCCTCGCTAATAAAAGCCTGAAATTAGTAATGGATTTAGCGAAAGATTTTTCCTAGCTAATAAAATCCTTAATTTAGCGACGGAATTAGCAATGGATTTTCCCTAGCTAATAAAATTTTTGATTTAGCGATGTATTTAGCGACAAATTTTTCCTAGCTAATAAAATCCTAGATTTAGCGATAAATTTTCCATAGCTAATAAAATCCTTAATTTAGCGATAGATTTTCCCTTGCTAATAAAATCTTTGATTTAGCTACGATTAAGCGACAAATTTTCTCTAACTAATAAAATCTGTATTTTAGTTATGGATTTAGCTACGGATTTAGCGACGTATTTTTCCTTGCTAATAAAATCAGTAATTTAGCTATGGAATTAGCAATGGATTTTCACTATCTAATAAATTCCATATTTTAGCTATGGATTTAACAACCGAATTTCCCTAGCTAAAAAAATCCATAAATTAGTGATGGATTTAATCACTGAATTTCTCTAGAAAATAAAATCATTAAATTTGCAACGTATTTAGCGACGGAATTTCTCTATAAAATAAAATTTTTAATTTTGCGACGTATTTAGCAAGATAATTTTTATAACCAATTCAAATTGTAATTTAACGATAGATTTAGCAATGGATTTTCTCTATCTAATAAAATTCATAATATTGTGACGAATTTTTTTTAGCTTATAAAATCTGTAATTTAACTATGGATTTAGTGATGGTATTTTCCTAGCTAATATTTAATTATTTAATTTTGTTTATGTATTATTTGTTTTAATATTTTATTTAATTTTGTTTATTAAATGTATGTTAATAGTCTATAGATGAGCATACCTTGAGGGATACATTCTCCTCATAAAATCATAAAAAAATTATATTATAAAAAAATAATTTAAAAAATATAAAAATGCAAAAAACAATTATATATATCAATAAGGACTAAATTAACTATTTTTATGATGTATTAATTTTTATAAAATTATACAAAATTTATCTAAAATTTTAAAATAAGAAATTTAAAAATTTGTATTTAACAAACATTAAATAATAAATTCACTAAGAATAATATCGTTTTCTACATTTAAAAATTAAATTAACATATATTAAAATTTCTATTAATATAAATGTAAATTAATTTAGTGAATAATAAAATAAAAAATATTTTTAAAATTATCTGAATTGATGAATAAACTAGTAAAAATTAATATTATTATAAGTAAAAAATTATTATTATTATTATAGAAAAATTTTAAATAAATAAATAATACAGATTTTGAAAATATTGAAATATAATAAAAACATAATTTTTTTAATAAAGTTAAAAGAAAATAAATTAATTTTTATAAATAAATACATAGATGTTTGCTATTACAAAATTTATACGAATTAAACAATTTAGTAATATTTTTACTATTAGTTTTTAACATAAAATTTTTATTAAAATAATAAATATAACTTATTTTAATTATCTACTCACTTTAAGTTATTTTTTTAATTTTAAAAATTATAAATGATATCAAATAATATGACATTTTATGCCTTTAAAATTATTTCATATTATATTCGTAAAAATTAATATGAATTCTTAAAAATTTATAACCAAAAAATATAAATTTTTATATATTTTTTAACATTAATAGTATTTTATAACTCTTATGCGAGTGATTAGAAGACAAATCATTTTTTCATTTATGTCTTATTATATAGAGTTTGTTAATCTTGTACCTATTTGATATTTTTTTATAAGGCTTAGCATTTTTTTTTAATTGTTTATATATTTATTGTTTAATTAAATAATATAATAAAAAATTGTAAGGTGTTTGTTTTTCATTTGTACCTTGCTACATGCACATTAATTTTGTTGAAAAATTTTGATAGTAAATAAAATTAATGAGTCTTTTTGATTATATATATATATATATATATATATATATATATATATATGTATGTGTATATATATATATTGTTTACTTAGTGTTTTAATAATTAAAAATATAAAAAATTTGCTAATATTTACATTCACGTCGAGACCCGATATTCTTCAACATTAAGTGAAGTGAACCTCCGCATTTGGTCATCAATCCCTCGACACCAACGCATCAACATATAATCGAGGTTTAAGTTTTAATTTTTATTTGATTTAAGGTATGTTTTATATATTTATTCTTCATCGATTATCTTTATTAAGCTTATGCATATTGATTCTGTTATTTATTGTTTCCAAAATTCTTCTCCTTTATTCACTGTGGTGTTCTTGGATTGCGTATATATACTTAATCATATACATATTCATGCACCTGTGATATAATTTATTGTCATTGGGTGGATTTTGATGGTGCATAGTAGGTATGCTGAATTAATAACTTCTTCAATATACTTAACTACATACTGTATACAAAAATAGTATACATAAATATAAGTGTGCTTTATAAAAGTGTGTTTAAACATAACTATATATGTATAACTATAAAAATAGTTTACATATACTATTTAACCATAACTATATCTATATAACTATAGAAACATAAAACATAAACTTTTACTATACTTTATAAGTAATTTATAAAAATTGTAAAAACTTATGATTAAAAATGCAAAAACATCTAATATTGGAATTTAAAGTATTTAAAATCTAATGAAATTTAACTAATCAAACTAAGCACATCATAGCCCTTGAATGAGAGTGCCCTAGGATCTTGATAATAAACCCTCATGCAATGTCATCCTTAAATTATTATGTGTCATTATAAACTCATTATGTACTCATATCAAACACTTACTTATCAATGGTGTCCGAGCCACTTGTATTTATTGTATGATCAATAATTGAAAAGTAAATTTGTCCATCCCTTTATATTGTACCATAAAAGAAAGATTTATTATGATTCCTATGGCTAGAATGATTTATATTCATTTCATGATAGCTTAATACCCACCGGAGGGATGACATTTTATAAGTCATATGAGGGTTGATTATATTCATTCTAGCACCATAATTTGATTACGTTTCTAATTTGAACCAAAGAAAAGAGATTATAAATTTAATTTGAAAAATAGATTTATTCACTTACAAGATATGTATGCCATATTATCTTTTTTTTATTTATTATATCTTAAAATTTTTAATATTTCTAAATTGTTTCTAGGAATGCAAGTCGACAGGTTAAGAGCCAACCTAAAACCAAGATAAATCCTACACATCAACCTGCATCATGTTCAAATCCCTGTAAGGGACTAAGTATAAAACTATTCATCATGTATAATGAAAATGATAAATCAAGGTTTTATTATAGTTTTGGATGGCACAACAAATAAGCTTGAACAAAGAGACCCTACTTATGATGTTGCATAAAGATATTTAGTAAGTTTTTGAGTTGATCACATAGCAATTAAGGAAATATCAAAAATAGATTAGTGATCAAGAATAATTATTAGTCTTGCAAAGGAGCCAAAAAAATCCAAATTATTGAAAGATAAAAGAAAATGAAAATAGAGTAGCCTTATAGCTCTTAAGTAGTAATTACATGCATAACAAGAAATCCAAATCATTCTAATCTTCAAATAGAACAAAAGATTTGGCTTGCATCTCTTAAATTACAAATGAAAATAACAAAAACAATTTAATATATGCATTGATACCACTAAATGGTAGGAATATTGCTCTGAGAAGTATTTTATTAAATTAGTTCAATTTCAGAATTTTATTAAATAGATTTTCTTGACAATGAAAGTACTATTCTTTATATTTTGTTGCTTCCAAAAATTGCACTAATTTTTATTTAACTTTGCAAAAAAAAAAGAAATTCATCCACAACAGTAATAAAAATGATAATAAAACTTAATTTTTTCATCATTAATCTACACACACACACACACACACACACACACACACACACACACACAATAGATAATTATGTTATGGAATCCAAACAAAAATATCTATGATTTGAATTATATTTTAGTACTCAAATTCGGATACTCATTATTATCTCAATATAATTAAAAAAACATTATCATAAACTCGTTTCAGCTTACTCAGTATGCAAAAACGAGTTTATCCATATGTTTATGCATACATATTATTTATGAACTCCATATGCATATGTTTTTGTTTA
Source organism: Sapria himalayana (assembly GCA_029783825.1). Classification (NCBI taxonomy): domain Eukaryota; kingdom Viridiplantae; phylum Streptophyta; class Magnoliopsida; order Malpighiales; family Rafflesiaceae; genus Sapria; species Sapria himalayana. The sequence continues at coordinate 104,078 of JAREIK010003785.1, forward strand.
TGAAAAAATGAGTTTCTGCATAAACTCCTATGCATACTTGATTATATTAATACCATATGAATAAAGGAAGGTAATTATTAGTATAGAAATTTGGAAGACCCAAATCATATATATTTTGAATTTGGGTCCCCAAATATTATATAAAAATTAAAAATTGTAATAAAACATAATTATATTTATTTTGGGACCCCTTAACATATTTGCATATAACACTATAACTTTTATCAACTTTTGATGCACCGAAATGCATCAACTATGTTTAACTAACAGAAGTTTTTAAAAAATTTAAATATAAAATAATAGTTTTAGAATTCAAAAATCAATTTTTGATTCTCATAGGGTTTACCAAAATATACTTCTTTGAAGAACAATGATAGGTTCAAACCCAAGGCTTACACCCAATTAATGATGCCACCATCCATCCAACTAGTAACTTTTTAGAAATCTTGTATTCAAAAATCATTATCATGATAACGCAAGTAGGATTTGATTATTTTAAGTATAAATATAAGTATAACTATATGTGTAACTAAATGTATAACCACATGTAACTTTATTTATAATTACACATATTAAAACATAAAACATTATGTTTAATTATATGTGTATAACTATATATAAATATTTAAAAAACTAAATAAAATTTTATATAATTAAATATAACTATACTTTTAACTATTTATACATATATGTATACATATATGTAAATCTATATATTTGTTTATATTATTGTATATATTTATGTATAATTAAATATAACTACTCGTATGAATATATATATATATATATATATATATATATATATGAAATTAAATGTTTAATGATATATAAATTTTTATAACTATATATATTATATGTATAATAACATATAACTATAAATAATTCTATCTTACTATATGTATAACTTTAAAAACTTTATAATTAACTATATATATATATATAATTAACAATATATATATATAATATAGATTTTTATATATTAGTATAAAAATTGTATTTTAGTATATCCATACCTATACATAACTATATATATAAATATATGCAATTATATGAAAAAATATATATACATACATGTATAAATATAAGTTTAACTATACGTGTAACTATATGTATAACCAAATGTAACTATATTTATAATTATATGTATAAAAACATACAACATAATGTTTAACTAAATGTGTATAACTATATATAAATATTTGTATAACTATAAAAAACACTATATAAATAAATATAACTTTATTTTTAATTATGTATACATGTATGTATACATATATGTAAATCTATATAATTGTTTATAACTTTGTATTCATTTATTTATATTTACTTATAACTAATTGTATGCATATATCTATATATAATTATATGTTAAACTAAATGTAACTATTAATAACTACATTTACTATATGTATCCTAACATATAAAATATGAGATAATACTATTTTGTTGCACTAACTTGAAATAAAACGACTAAATATATAATATCAATAATATGTAAGCACATAGAATGAGAGTGTTCGTTGATCAGGCTCATATATGGTATAATACAAATAAGGATCGTACTCTTACCTAATCCCAACCCTTGGTCCTCAAGCTCAAATATGAACTTATGTATAACAAAAAATCTAATATTTGATAGGTTTGTACCGAAGAACTTATATTTTCTTTTATATAATTCTTCATTCTAACACTGCACTCTCTATGTGTCTCTCTTTCCCTCTATAATTTTTTCTCTTAGTCTTTTCCACTTTTTCTTTATATGTCACACTCTCTCTATTGTTAATTTTTTTCTCGCTCTTCTTTATTACTTGTTCTCTCTATTTCCACCCCTCTCTCTCTCTCTCCCTCTCCCCCCTCTCCACTTCTCCCCCCTCCTTCTCTTCACCTCTCTCCCTTTCATCATTTCTCTCCCACTCTCTCTCTCCATCCTTCTCTCCCTCCCTCTCTCTCTCCCCATCTCCCCATTTCTCTGCCCCTCTCTCTCCTCACCTTATCTCTCTCTCTCTCTCACTCTCTCTCCCCTCTTCTCCTTGAAACATTAAATGTCTTTCTTTTTTGATTTCCTTTCTTATGCATTATTGCATTTTGCACCCTTTATTTAATATAACTGTGATATTTATTAATCTTTATCGTGCTAAAAATTCTTTTATCTATTAATGTAGATTCTGCAAATACATTGCCTCGATATTCATAATCTTTAATTTTTAAAAATTCATCTGTAAGTAATTTTATTTAATTATTTGTATATTTTGAAGTAATAGAATGTTTTATTCAAAATAATGATTAAGCATTATTTTTTTGTAAATAAAACAGGGAAAAATGAGCTCATATCATCAGTGGATGTATAGAAGGGTTATTAATAGATTTTTGAATAAATATTTTTTGACTAGGCTTGAAACTTTCATCAAAATTGCATGTACTCAATCGAGATTGATGGATGGAGAAAAAATTAAGCGTCAATGTAATCATCGCAATTATCACAATATCTCTTATCATGATGCAAACACTATAAGATATCAATTGGCTAAATATGACTTTGTGCCAAATTATTTTGTTTGGATTTATCATGGGGAAAGTACAATGGCTCTGAATATTGACCAAAATGAGGGTATTGAATCATTTGCTTGTAGTGAAGAATAATCAAACACATACCATAGATGATCATGGAAGCTGCTGGTGCTGACTTCAATATGGATTACATGGATGAACCACATAATCCTGAAGCTAAGAAATTTTTGAAATGCTTAAAGCAGTAGATAAAAAGTTGTGGCCTGGTTGTAAAACACATTCGTAATTATCACTTTTGGCTTGACTAATGAGCATTAAGTCAGAAAAATCATATGTCTGAGAAATTATTTGATCAGTAAATAGAACTGATGAAGGAGATTGTTCCTGATAATAATTGATCACTAATAACTTTTACAATACTAAGAAATTACTACGAGGAATGGGTCTATTTGTGGAAAAAATTGATTGTTGTTTAAATGGATGAATTTTATATTAGGGCGATGTTAGTGATTTAATTATGTGTATGTTTTGTGATCATCCTCGATTTAGGACAGCACCTCGTGTTGTAGATACACGACAAAAATTAAAGGTTGTCTTTAAGAATATGTATTATTTTCCATTAATTCCTTGATTATAGAGACTATATGCATCAAATGCTACAGAAAATGATATGAGGTGGCATTCTGAGCATGAGGTTGAAGAAGGGGTAATGTGTCATCGATCGGATTCACATGCTTTGAAGCATTTTAATTATATACATCAAGATTTTGGAGCATAAAGTCGAAATGTGAGATTGAGTCTTTACCCTGATAAATTTCAGCCATTTGGGGAATCTGGAGAATAATGTTCAACATTGCCTGTGATAATGACACCTTATAACTTGTCTCCATTGTTGTGTATGAAGAAGCAATAAATAATTTGTCAATATTGGTTATAGGGCCAAAAAATATGAAATACATGTTATATGTTTTCTTATAGCCTTTTATTGCAAAGTTAAATTATTTATGGGATGCTGGTATGAATACTTATGATATCTCAAAGAAGCAAAATTTCATTATAAGGGCAGCCCTTATGTGGACTGTAAGTGATTTTCTTGCATATTCAATGTTGTCTGGCTGGAGTACTGAAGGACGATGCGCATACCCGTATTGCATGAAAAATCTTGATGCATTTACCCTCAAATTTTGTGGTAAATAGTCATGCTTTGATCACCATCGTAAGTTTCTACCTACGAATCATCCAGTTTGAAGAAATAAAACTGCATTTCGAAAAAATAAAACTATGATGACAGTTGCACCTGTAGTTCATTCAGGAGGTGATATTATGATAGAGATTCACAGTTTGGGTTTGAAGTAGGTATCTGAAAAGGAAGCTAATGGAAGTAATGGACCAATAGACAAATTATTTGGCCGGGGGAAATATAGTATATTTTGGGACTTGCCCTATTGGAAGTCCAATTTAATTGGTCATAACTTAGATTTAATGCATATTGAAAAAAATGTTTTCGACAATATTTTTCAATACTATCCTTAATGTAAACAGAAAAACAAAAGATACTTTAAAATCAAGACAAGAGTTGAATGATTACTGGCGGCATCCTAAAATCAAACTAAATGAGGAAATATGAAAATTTTCTAAAGCTTGCTACACACTTGATAAGAAGTCAAGATAGATATTGTGTGAATGGGTTAACAATTTGAAATTCCCTAATGGATATGTGTCAAATATAGTTAGATGCATGGATATGAATAATCTTAAATTATTTGGAATGAAAAATCATGACGGTCATGTATTTATGCAAAGATTAATACTAATTGTATTCTGTGAATTACTTACCCCAAGTGTTTGGAAGGCCCTTACAGAACTTTGTTTATTTTTAAAATAGTTAACTCCAACCACAATCAAAATAGATGACATTGTGAGGCTAGAGAATGACATTCCACTTATTATTTGTAAGCTTGAATGGATATTCCCATTATGTTTTTTGACTAAATGGAGCATTTTCTAGTCCATTTGGCATTTGAAGCAAGGATAGCACGTCCACTGCAATACATGTGGATGTATCCTTTTGAGAGGTAAATACATATAATTTGCTATGTTTTATTATTTTTACATAATGTAATATTGTAATTTAATATAATTGAAGCCAAACATTGTGATTGTAGGTATCTTCGTAAGTTGAAATTGAATGTTAGAAACAAGGTAAAAGTTGAAGGTTCAATTTGCAATGCATATTTAGTAGAAGAAGCATCTTCATCTTGTTCTTATTATTTTGATGTTCATGGCAATACAAAGAATAGAAATATGCCTCATATGATGAAGGTAATGTGATAGTAGAAAATGATTTTGTGAACAAACTATCTATCTTCAAGCACTCTAGAAGTACATTTGGAAGAGCAATGAAAAGATGTATGACAGATGAAGAGTACAAAGCAACCTCGAGCTATGTTTTACTTAATTATGGAAAGGTTGTACCATACATTGACTATGTATATAAAAAATGGTTGCAAGTTTAACCATAGTTTAATTTTATATTTAATAGGAATTATTAAAAATTGATATACATTTTTCTCTCTCGTTTTATATTTGTGCAGTATTTATGTTGAGCAGTTAAAATTAGGCAACCAGCAATTTCCAGCAATGATGTCGATTATATGCTAGAAACGAAATTTGTGATTTGGTTCGAAAATTATGTGAGAATTATTAAGTCTTAAAATTTTGAATATTTTAATTTTTTATTATCTTTTATTTGTTAATATCAATTTTTTAATTTGTCATGGGCAATTGATCCTTCAAAATAGAGATTCAAATATTTTTATTCAGAATCTAAGTAAAGGCCCGTTTAGATATGTGACAACATATCCTGGGTATTTTGTTAATGGATATAATTTTCACACAATCGGGCACGATTCTTCTAAAATAATATGAATAGTGATGTATGCATTAAATGCATAGGATATAGTGCAAATGAGATTGATTATTATGATCAACTTAAAGAAGTTTTTGAGTTGGAGTATCATGGACTTGAAAATAATAGGATTATATTATTTAAGTGCAAGTGGTTTTATCCTACAAGAAATGTGGGCACAAAGATTCATTCGGATTATAAGCTAATGGATGTTAACCATAAATGTATGTATAATCCATATGGGCCATTTATTATGGCAGTTCAAGCTGCTCAAGTATATTATTGTACATATCCGAGTTTATCTCATGATAAGAGTGATTGGTGGGCGATTTGCAAAATCAAAGCACAATCAAAATTTGAAGTACCAATATCACAACAAAGAAGTGTAGACTTAGATATTGTAACGGCATTCAAAGAAGATGACATAAATAATATTGAGCCTGTGAATGTAGACGAAGATCCAAAAAATTTATGTGCCTCAAATGGTAACATAATAGAAATTGAAGATGATCAAATTTTGTCTGAAGATGAGTTCGAACTTCTAGTAGAATCAAACGAAATATCAGAACATCCATTGGAGAAGGACATTGATGCTGATAATTAAATTATTATAATTTTATTATAATATTAAACTTAAAAAACTTTTTATAATTTGTTGAAATCTATTGGTGTGTTTTATTCTCAAATGCATGCTTGTTCATCATATCTCTATTGTTTGTTCTATGTTTTATTTTGTATAGTAGAAAATGCCTATAGGACGTGGCCGTGGTGGAGGTGAACGTGGACATAGAAATGAACCAAATTCATCTAGTATGCTATATTATGTTGCAGAATCAGTACCATCTCATAGCTACCATATCCAGACTTTAACATCACAATCACCATCTTCATTTTTATCACCATCACCATCATTGAGACCTCTACTATCACCTTTAGCATATGTAAGCCTACCACCCATTGTGCTTCCTGCACACACTTTTGTTCCATCTATATCTTCTACCCCATATTTTACACCGATAGTTTCCCCATTTTCAAAACCAACGATATCATCAAATATTGTGTCTTCCTCTGTAGTCAGTGCAAAGTTAGGAATTGAGATCGTGGATGGGAGGTAAAAGAAATATGTAAAAATGACTTGAAAAAAAAATTTGATGTTTTTGTTAGTGGTTTTTTTATATTGTTATGATTTCCTTGTTTTCAATGTTATTTATGAATTTGTATAGTTTTATTCCAACTCCCAAGTATTCGACTATAATTACAAAGTCTTTCAAGAAAATGGCTGATTCTAAAGAATTCTCCTAGATGAAATTTTCTGAATCGACAAAGGAGTCCTATTTTAATGACTTTCATGTAAAAATAACAATACAAGAGCATTGAAAATTAATTATAAAATTACTTAACTTTTATGTTGGTTATTATTCAAGCTATAAATAATTACGTTCTTGTTGTTAATAAAAATTCTTTTGTGATTATTCTATATTTAGAATCAATGCACATGGACACCCAAATTTGATGGAAAGATAAAGTCATTATGGGTGATCAAAGCTGCTCAATGGTATTCTAATTTTATTTATAAATTGAAGAATATGAAAGAAAGATCTGATTTTATATCCGAGGATGACTGGCCCGAGTGGCTTAAGTATTGGTAGGAGCCAAAACTAAAGAAAAATCAGATATTGCTATCAAAAATCGGCGAAGTGAGGTAGCTGGACAAGATACAGGAATCTACGACACACAGGAGGGTCAAAGTCAAGCATTGAGCACGCTCGAGATTTGGTACAATTTAAAATTTTAAATATTTATATATTTAGTGGTTGTTTAATAGTCTAATAAATCAACCATCTGCATGGTTTTATTAATTTTGTTAAATTTTTGATCATTTGTTTTTTAATGACTTAATAAACACATATTCTAGGCTGGAGAATTGGGTTGAGATCCAAAATTTTATGAGATTTTTAGGAAGATATACATGAAGAAAGTGGATGGTCAGTTTGTTTACAATAAATTTCAGATGATTACTATAAGAACTTGTTATATTAATAAAATTTTATAATACTACAGTTCATTTTGAAAATTGTTTGGAATGCAAAATATTTATTTTATTATTGTATATCTAGAATAGTTTTTTTTCTATTTTATCTTAGGACCTAATGGAAGCATATGTGATAGCTGCTCATCAACAAGTTGAGGGTTCTATGGATCTTTAACCAAGTGACTATGATCCTATTTATTTGGAGACCATAGGAGTTCGTGAGAAGTAAGCGAGTGTATGGAATCAACTCGAAGGGAGTGGCCTTTTCATGTAGCTATCGTGCTTCGAATTCATCTGTCTCAGCAATGGTGGATGAGTCGTTCGAACAACAAGCAATGGAAACAAATGAATGTATTGTAGTTATAGAGACCAACATAAAAAAGAAGGATGAGCAGATATCTCATTTTAAGGAAGAAATATATGAAATTAAAGAACATAAGGATGAGCAAATATCTTGTATGAAAGAAGAAATATATGAAATTAAAGTACAGAAGGATGAGCTTTATACTAATTTGATTTAAAGAAATGCAAGAAATTAAAGAAATGAACGATGAGATAAAAAGAATTAATAATGCAATGCAACAATATATGTCCTATATGGAGTCAGTTAGTGGCATTGGAACAATAGATAGCATTCCGAGATCTTGCTGCGAAACCTCGCAGGAGAGGCTAGCATTCCCTGCAAATTATGAAGATAATTTCGTATGAGAATTATTTTTGAACTGTTATTTATTTTTGTCTATCTGTATCAAATAATTATAATATTTTTTTGCATGTTTCAATTTTTTTATTCTAGTTAAGTTCTTTGCTTTTCCTTTTAACCTAATTATGAATCTTTGTAGGACACATTATCTGAGACACATGAAAAAATTCTGATTTAGAGCATTCAGACATTGCCATGGTCATTCCAATGTGTGGGTCCCATATTTACCGATTTTAGTTTTATCAAAAGTAGGGCTAGCTTATTTATCTTTATTATTCCTAAAATATTTTATATTTGCACTCTCTTTCTCTCTAAACATAATTGCTGGACATCTTTTGGATTTTTGTTAAAGCTGTATGACAATCAACTTTAATTTATGTTTGTTCATGTCTATAATATTTGTTTTTATATATTTGTGAATATGTTTTTGTGTATCTTAATTTTTTGGTTAGAGTTTTAGCTTATTATAGGTATGTAAAAGCCTATTTTCAGCAGCGGTAGTGGCGATAGCAGCTGCAGTGGTGGTAGCGGTGGTAAGGCGACATCAGCGAGAGTAGTGGGAGTCGTGGTAGCAACGGCAGCAGTGGCCATAGTGGTAGATGCGGCGATAAAGGCAGTAGTGGTGGCGGTGGGGGTGGTAGAGGCAGCAGCAGCAGCGGAGGCGATGCTAGTAGCAATGGTGGCGATGGGGGCAGCACCAGCAGCTGCTACATCAGTAGCAGCAGCACCATTGTAAGAGCATCAGCAACGGTAGCGGCATTGGCTATGGGAGAGGTAGTGGCAATGGCAGCTACAGTGGCAGCGGCAACGACAGCAGTGGTAGGAGTGGCAGTGGCAGCAAGAGTCGCAGCAACGGCAACAAATGTGGTATATACATATGTATATATTCAGCTAATGCATACATGTAATACTAGTGTATTTTATGTACATACATACTGAGTATATATATGTACTCAGTATATATGTAAGCATAATACTATAATTTATATGTACATATATTGCAGTAATATATGTACGAGTGAAATACTAGTATATATCTACATATTTACTGTAGTAATATATATTTATCAAAACAATGTTTTTTTTATTTATTTTGATTTGATTTGGTGGTTTAAATTTCATACAGATATTGTACCGTATCGTTTCACTTATAAAGCTTGTATAAGTGAAGAAATATTTCAACAAACAAGATGCACCATGACTCGGACACCATTTTCACCACGAAAAGTTAGTGATCGGAGGAGTAGAGGGAGAGAAAGCAATGTCAATGCATTTATAGATTATACTTTATGCACAGTCGGTAGATACATTGATTAATAAGGTGTAATATAATTTTTGTTATTATTTTTGTTTTAGTTATATAAATTATTGTGTTAAAATAAGTTATTAAATGAATTTTTTTTGTTTAATTTAAAATTTTCATTTTTAGTTTCTATTTTTATTAAATTTAATTAAAAAATATTAAATTATATAATTAATTTTTTGTTGAAACTATATGATAATTAATTTTAATTTGTGTTTGTTCATGTCTATAATAACTATTTTTATATATCTGTGAATATGTTTATATTTCTTCGAATTTTTTAGGTAGAGTTTTAGCCTATTATAGGTATGTAAAAGCATATTATCAGCAGCGGTAGCAACGGTACTGATGGCAGTGGCAAGTGGTGCCAGAAGCGGTAGTGGTGGCATCGACAATAGTAGCGGAGGTAGCAGCAACGGCGGCATCAGTGGCAACAATAGTTGTATCGCCAGCAATGGGAGCAGCGGCAGTGCCGGTAGCAGAGTCAGAGGTGGCTGCACTAGTAGTGATGGCAGCTTCGGCAGTAGCCGTAGCGGCAATGGCAACAGCAGCAGGGGCGGCAACGACACTGGGAGTAACAGGAATGCCAAAAATGCGGTATATATGTACGTATATAGTTAGTATATACGTACTTATAATTCTATAGGATTTTATGTACATATATACCGAGTATATATGTACTTGGTATATATGTATGCATAATACTGCAATTTATATGTACAAATACTACAATAATATATGCACGAGTGAAATGCTAGTATAAATGTACATTTTTGCTATAGTAATATATATTTATCAAAACATAGTTTTTTTTAATTAATTTGATTTGATTTAGTGGTTTAAATTTCATACAAATGTTGTACCGTATTGTTTCCCAAACGAAGCTTGTAAAAGTGAAAAGATTTTTCAATAGACATGATGCACCGTGACTCGGACAGCTTTTTCGTAGCAGAAAGTTGGTGATCAGAGAAGCAGAGGGAGGGATAGAATGCAACGTCAATGCATTGATATATTATACTTTATGGACAGTTGGTAAAAACATTGATTAATAAGATGTAATATAATTTTTACTATTTTTTTTAGTTATTTAATATATTGTATTAGAATATATTATTAAATGAATTTTTTTTGTTTAATTTAAAATTTTCTTTTATAGTTTCTATTTTTATTAAATTTAATGTAAAAATATTAAATTATTTAATTTTATTTTATTTTAAGCTATATAACAAACAATTTTAATTTGTGTTTGTTCATGTCTATAATAACTATTTTTATATATCTATGAAAATGTTTGTGTGTCTTTGAAATTCTTGGGTAAAGTTTTAGCCTATTATAGGTATGTAAAAACCTATTATCAGTAGCAGCAATAGTAGTTATAGCAGCTGTAGTGATGACAGCGAAAGTGGCAGTGGCGGCAATGGTGGCGGCGACATCAGCGGAGGCTGCAATAGTGGCAATAGCTGTGGTAGTATCAGTTGGAGTAGCAGTAGTGGGAGCGGTGGCAGAGGTAGCAGTGGTAGCAGCAGCAGTGGTGGTAGCAGCGGTAGTAGCGGAGGTAGCAACAACAGGGACATCCAGCGGTAGCACAGGCAGCAGCGGCAGCGGTGTCAACCAATGCAGGGGTGACATGGGCGGAAGCCAATGCAGGTGCCAGTAATGGCAGCTGGGGTATTGGTGGCATCGGCATCAGTAGATGCAGCGACGATAGCAACAGTGATATTAGTAGCAATAGCAGCAACGGTAGCATTGGCAGGACCAACAACGAGAGCAACACAACATCACCAAATGAGATATATACATATGAATAAACTCAATATATACGTACATATAATACTATAGTATTTTATGTACATATATACTAAGTATATTTGAACTCAGTTTATATGTACACATGATACTGTTGTTTTTATATACATATACTGCAGTAATATATGTACGAGTGAAATGCTAGTATATATTTACATATAAATTGTAGTATTATATATGTATCAAAACATAACTTTTTTTTTAATTTGATTGAGTGGTTTATATTTCTTAGAGATATGATACAACATTTTTCATCATACAAAGCTATTATAAGTGATAGGATTTTCACTAGACATTATGCGTCGTGACTCAGACAACTTTGTCATAGTAGAAAAATGATCGGAGGAGTGGAGGGAGAGAAAGCAACGTCAATGAATTGATATATTATACATTATGCAATGTCTATAGATACATTGATGAATAAGATGCAATGAAATTTGGTAATTTTTTTTTTCAATTATGTAAAATATTCATTTAGAATAAGATATTTATTGAATTTATTTTTTGTTTATTATAAATTATTCATAGTTTCAATTTTTATTCAATTTTATAAAAAAATATTAAATTATTTAATTAAAAAATTTTAAAATAAATTAAATTATGAAATAATTTTTGAAATTAAAATTGCTATGGAAAAATCCCTTGCTATATTAGCAAAGGAAAAATTACTTGTTAATTTAACTAGGGAACTATTAAAATTAGCGACTGATTTTTTGTCACTAAATTTATTTAGCTAGTGGCTATTTCCATCGCTAAAATTTTTCAGCCAACACTTTAGCTTAGGAATCTTCCGTTGATATTTTCATCTAGCAATGGAAAATTTCATTTAGCTAGCTAATTTAGTAAGGGAAATTGTCTTTTTTAGTAAGGAATTTTTCCGTTGCTAACTTTTTAGCTAGGGACACTTTCCGTCACAAATTTTAACAAGAAACACTTTAGATATAGAACCTATCCTTCGGTAATTCGTTGCTATATCCCGTTTAGCGACGAAAAATGCCCATTTAGCTAGGGAATTGTCCCTAGCTAAATGTGTTTTTTCTTGTAGTGTTCCATTTTGTTTGGCATTTACTGACTTTCCTATAATTAAACATGGACTGATGCATGAACCTAGGCAACATAAAAGAATATGTTGATGGCAGTTGGAGAATTCTTGATTTGGTAATTTAAAATAAGCTCATGATAATCTCGTCGTGTGAAATTTCTACCCAATGGCAGTTGGTGTTGCATGCGCTAGTCTATTTGTTTATTAGTGGCATAGTGTTGTGTTCTTTATTAGTTTGCAAAAGTGTTGTGTTCTTTATTATTTTGCAAATTTAGTATGTTATGCTCCATGTGCAGGTGTAATAATGTTCTCTATCTCTGTGGAGTACCAAAGGACAAAGAACTAAAAGATGCTGACCATGCTTGAGAGACCTATATGTGTGTATTTTAAGCCCTAAATTAATTCCTTCTGTTGTCTTTGATCATATTTGTATTTGCATGAAAGGACATGTGTGTGTGTCATCTATGGCTTTGTGATTATATATATGTACATATAATACCATAGTATATACGTACATATATATGGCCGTATGTATGTACGTATATACCGAGTATATATGTTCGTATATACCTAGTATATATGTACTTATATACTCGGTATATACGTATGTATATACTATATTATATAAGTACGTATATTCCGAGTATATACATACATATATACTGAGTATACACATTAGTGGGTGCATATATTTATGTGTAGACATGTATATATTTTCATACATACACACCCATTTACTCACACACACACACACACACACACACACACATGTTTTAATATATAATTACTCGGGTTGGACTGGTCATCATCGTGCATTACTTACCGATGTATGTCATAAAAGCCAAGAATATTAAACCTTCTCAAAGGCCGTGACATGGAGATATTTCTGGTCCAGGCCAGCAAGGCAGACAGAGGTTGGTCTTAAATCTTTTAGTAATTGTGTAGATATGTAATTATCACATGGTACAAAGCATATGTATGAGGAAATATGTTCATGTAGTATCATGTACTTTTATAAGATTTCATAAAACTATTTTCAATCGGATGGAAAAATGTAATATTACCTGATTTTTACGGGCCGCATGTGCAATGTGAAATATCGGGTCAAAAACTTGCTCGATGCCTTGTCAAAAACTCGCTCAATCTTATAATGAGTGGTTGGCAAAGAAGTTCATCAGTCAAGCATCATTGCCTACCCCACTTTTATTATCAGTGGCAGTAGCAGTAGTAGTATCAAATGTGGTATATACATACGTACATACTCAGTATATACGTACATATATATTCAGTATATGTACGTATAATACTACAGTTTATATGTATATATAATGTAGTAATATATGTAACTAGTGAAATGCTAGTATATGTTTATATACACTATAGTATATATGTATATATATATTGTAGTTTTATATATTTATCAAAACATAACTTTATTTAATTTTTTATTTTGATTTTATTGACAGGTTTAAATTTCATACTGTTCTGGTACTGCATTGTTCCACATATGAAGCTTGTGTAAGTGAAGGAATTTTTTATGAGACATGACGGACCATGACTCGCACAGCTTTGTCGCAGTAGAAAGATGGTGATTGGAGGAGATAAGAAAGAGAGCAACATATATGCACGGATAGATTATACTATATGCACTATTGGTAGATACATTGATGAATAAGATGTAATAAAATTTTGTTATGTTTTTATTTTAATTATGTAAAATATTCTATCAGAATAATTTATTAAATGATTATATTTTGTGTTAATTATAAATTATCATTCATAGTTTCTATTTGTATTCAATTTAATATAAAAAATTAAAATTATTTATTTAAATTTTTGGAAAAAAAAAATAAAATTCTGAAAATAGTTTTGGAATGAAAATAGGTAGGGATTTTCCCCTTGCTAATTTAGTTAGGGAATTTTACCTTGCTAATTTAGATATGGAAATCATTATTTTAGCTAAGAAATTTTTTGTCACTAAAATTTTTAGCCAGGGAATATTTCCTTCGTTAATTTTTATAAACAAATTTTTTAGATTGAGAAAGATTTTATCGTTAATTCATTGTTTTATTTTGTTTAGCGAAAGAAAACCCCCATTTAACTAGGGAATTTTACCTAGTTGTTTGGGATTTTTCTTGTAGTGTTAGAAAGAAAGATAGACACATATATAGATATATAGATAGACAGATATATAAACAAATTGATAGAAAGACAAATAGATAAATCGATAGATAGATAAATAGACTGATAGATAGACAGAAAAATAAATAGAAAGAAACATAAATAGATAAAAAGATATATAGACATATAGATAGACAAATATATAGATAGATAGAATGATAGGAAAATAGATAGACATATATATATGTATATAGATAGACAAAGAGATAGATAGATATACTTATAGATAGATAGATAGATAAAAAGGAAGATATATTATTTGACAAAAAGATTATTAGATAGATAACAAATAGATAGAAAGATAATTAGTATGATATATATCGATAGCTAGATAACAGATAGATAGATATACACATAGATAGATATATAGAATGACAAATATATAGATAGATAGATCGATAAACAAATAGATAGATATATAGATAGACAATAATATAGACAAATAGATAGTGATAGATAAAAGGATAAATAGAAAGATATATAGATAGATAGATGGATGGATGGATGGATAGATAGATAAATAAATAAATATTCAAATATAATGATAGATAGATAGATAGATAGACAAATAGAATGATAGATAGAAGGACAGACATATAGATAGATAGATAGGTAGTTAGAAAGATAGATAAATAAATAGACACAGGGATAGACAGATAGACAGATAGATTGATAGATAGACAAATAGATTGATATATAGATAGATAGACAAAAAGATCAACATATAGATATACAAATAGATAGATAGATAGATATATAAATAGATATATTGATAGATATATAAATAGATATATAGATAGATAGACATATAATAGATAGACAAATAGATACATATTTTAATAGACATATAGACAGAATGATAGATAGACAAATAGATAAACAATTAGATAGATAGATAGATAGGCAAACATATTGAAAAAAAGATAGACAGAAAGACAAATTGATTGATATACTAATATCAAAAAAAGACAATTAGATAGTTAGACAGAAAGTGATTTTGATTAATAGACAGTTAGAAAGTTACTCTTTAAATATATCGATAGATTGACATATAGACAAATATATAGATAGATAGATACACAAAAAAAATATTAATAGGTAGATAAATAGATAAATATACAGATATACATATAGAGAGATAAAAAGATAGATAGATAGGTAGATAGATAGACTGATAGATAACTAGACAAATAGATAGAAAAATAGAAAGACATATATATACATATATAGTTAGACGAATATATAGATATATAGTTAGATAAACAAATAGACACATAGAGTGATATAATAATAAATAAAAAGACACATAGACAAATAGAATAATAAACAAATAGATAGATAAGAGATAAAAAGATGAACATTAAGATAGATAGAGAGATTGATAGAAAGATAGATTGATTGATTGATAGTAAGATAGATAGAAAAATATATAGGTAGATAGATAAATAGATATATAGATAAATAACTAGATAGATAGACAAATTAAAATATAGGTATATAAACACATAGACACAAAAATAGATAGACAGATAAACAGATAGAGAAATAGATAGTTAGACTAATAGATAATTAAATAGTTTGAGAGATAATACATAGCCAAATAGATAGATAGATAGATAGATAGTTTAATTGTTAGACATTCAGACAAATTGATATATAGATAGACAAATATAAATTTAGATAGATAGATAGATATACAGATGGACAGATAGATAAATAGATAGATAGACAGATAGGCAATTAGATAGATATATAGATAGACATATAGAAAGATATACAGATAGATAGATAGACATATAGATAGATAGATAAAAAGATAGATGATAGACAGATAGAAATATATATCGATAAATAGATAGATAGATAGATAGAGAGATAGAGAGATAGATAGAGCGATAGATAGAGAGATAGATAGAGAGATAGATATAAAGCCTGATAGGCTAATACACTAATATACTGAGACATAAAAATATAGATAGAAAGGAATAATAGATTGATAGATTGATATAAAAATAGATAAACTAATAAATAGATAAATAGATAAATATACATTTGGATAGATAGACTTTTAGATAGGTAGACATTTAGAAAGATAGAAAAATAGATAATTTGACAAATAAATAGATAAATAGATAGATATTTTGATAAATAGAAAGATAGACAGATCGATTTATAGATAGTTAGTTAGATAGGTAGTTAGAAAGTTAGACTAATAGACATAAATATATATATATATATATATATTAGATATATAGATAGTCAGAATGATAAATTGATAGGTAGATAGATAGATAAAAAGATATACAAATAGCTATATATACAGAGAGATAGATATATAGATAGATAGATATCTAGAATATAGAAAGAAAGATATAGAGATAGATAGATAGATATATAGATAAATAGATAGATAACTAAATAGATATATAGATAAATAAATAAATATATACATTGATAGACATATAGATATACAGATAGATAGATAGATAGAATCATAGATAGATAGATAGATAAGCAGATAAATAGATAGATAGATAGACAAAGAGATAGATAGATAGATAGAGAGATAGATAGATAGATAGAGAGATAGATAGAGAGATAGATAGAAAGACTATAGGCTAAATGACTAATGACTAATAGATATAAATATAGTTAAATAGTTATACAGATAAAAAGTTTTAGAGATAGATTAACAGATTGACAGGTTGACAGAAAGATAGATAGATAGGTAGATAGATAGGTAGGTAGGTAGATAAACAGATAGACATTTAAATAGATAAACATTTATATAGATAGACATATAGATAATTAGAAAAATTGACAAATAGATATATAGCCAGATTGGTAGTTAGATTTATAAATAGATACACAAATAGAGAGATAGACAAATAGAATGATAAATAGATTTTAAAGAGAGAGATAGACAAATTGGTAGATAGATAGATAGATAGATAGATATATATATATATATATATATATATATATATACCTATATATAGATAGATAGATAGTTAGATAGACATAAAGACAAATAGATTGATAGTTTGATAAATAGACAAATAGATAGATAGACAGATAGAAAGTTAGACAAATTGACAAATAAACAAATAGAAAGTATATTGATTGACCGATAGACAGATTGAAAGATAAATATAGAAGTAGATAAACATATAGAATGATAAATAGATTGATAGATAGACATTTAGATAGATAGATAGATAGATTGCTTTACATAGAAATAGATAGATATACAGATAGATAGATATTTTGATATTTAGTTATAGATATAGAGGTTGTCAAAATGATTGATAGACAGAAACATATATAGACAAATAGAGAGATGGACAATTTGACTTACATATAGATATAGAAATAGACATATAGATAGATAAAATACTAGACAAATTGATGGATAGATAAATATACACATAGACAAATAGATAGATAGACAAATAGATAGATAGATAGATATACAATAGTAAGATAAAAAGATAAAAAGATATACAAATAGGTAGATATATACACAGATAGATAGATAGATATATAGCATAAAAGATATATAGATATATAGAAATATTGAAAGACAGATTGACTGATTGACAGATAGACAAATAGATAGATAGATTTACACATATAGAGAAAGAAAGACATATATAGATATAGAAAGATAGCCTAATAGTCAAATAGATAGATAGAT
Organism: Sapria himalayana; assembly: GCA_029783825.1. Lineage (NCBI taxonomy): Eukaryota > Viridiplantae > Streptophyta > Magnoliopsida > Malpighiales > Rafflesiaceae > Sapria > Sapria himalayana. The sequence goes on from JAREIK010003785.1 coordinate 122,258, forward strand.
ATAAAGAGATATAGAAAGATAAACAAAAAGGCATATAGAGAGATAGATAGATATATAAATTGACAAATTAATTTTCGATAGATAAAGAGATAAATAGATATCCACATAGATAGATAAATAGATAAATAGATAGACCATTTGATAGATAAATATACATATATATAGATAAATAGATAGCAAAATAGATAGATTGATAGATATACATATAGATAGATAGACATATAGATAGACAAATACACAGATAGATAGATAGAAGGAAAGGTAGATAGAAAGATATACAAATAGATAGATCGATAAAAAGACAAAAAGATAGATATACATATAGATAGATATATAGATATATAGATATATCGATAGACATATAGATAGATAAATAGATAGATATATATATATATATATAGACACATAAATAGATATATAGATAAATAGATAGATAAATATATAGATAGATAAATAGATGGATTGATAGATAGAAAGATAGATAGATAGATAGATAGATAAAAAGATAGACAAATATAAAGATTGACGAATTGATAGATAGATATGCATATAGATAAAACGAATGATAGATAAATAGATAGATAGAATAATTGATAGACAGATAGAATGATAGATATATAGACATAAAGATAGATAGACACATTGTTAGAATGATTGATAGCCATATATATAGATATACATATAGACAAATAAATAGATAGAAAAATAGATATATATATAAATATATAGATAAACTAATAGATAGATAGATAGACAAATAAATAGAAAGATAGACAGATAATTAGAAAGGTAGATTTGCAGATAGAGAGATAGACAGATAGATATATATAAAATATATCGATATACAAATAGATAGATAGACAAATAGATAGATATATAGATAGATAGAAATATAGATAGACAGATAGACAAATAAACTAGATAAACTGATAGATTAATTGATAGGCAGATAGACAGATAAATAGAAAGATAGAAAGACATATATACATATAGACATATAGACATATAGACATATACGAACATAGATAGATATATAGATAGACATATAAATAGATAGATAGATATATAAATAGATAGATAAATAGATAGATATAGCGATAAATATATAGATAGATAGAAAGACATCTAGATTGATAGAAACACATATAGATAGATATCTAGATTCGTAGATAGACAGATATAAAATAAACACATAAACTCATACACACATAGACACATAAATAGATAGAAAAATAGATAGATACACACCTATATAGATATACAAATAGATAGATACACACCTATACAGATAGACAAATAAACTGATAGACAGATAGGTAGATGGATATTTAAATAATTATATATATAGATAGATAGATATACATATAGATAGATAGGCATAAACATATAAATAGATGGACAAAAAAAGATATATTACAATAGACTAATAGACTAAGAGAAAGTTTGATAGTTTAATAAATAGATAGACATATAGATAGATAAATAGTTAGACATTTATACAAATTTATAGATAAATAGATATACATATATATAGATAGAAAGATACATAGATAGATAGATAGATTGATTGAGAACAAATAGTTATATTGAAAAATATATAAATATATAGATAGATAGATATATAGATATATAGTTAGTTAGTTAGACAAATAGATATAAAGATATATAATATATATATATATAAATTGTAAATAGATATACAATATAGAAAGAATGAGAGAAAGAGAGATATATTTAAATATAGATAAATAGACAGATATATATATAGACAAATGTGTAGATATAAATAAATAAATATATATATATATACACACACACACACATAGATTGACTAATAGATTGATGGATAGTTAGATAGATAGATAGATAAACATATATAGATATAAAAAGATAAACTAATAGACAAATAGTTAGATAAATAGAAATATAGATATCTAAATAGAAAACTAGATAATTCATTAGGTATATAGAAAAATTCAATGATAGATAATTAGAGAGATAGATAGATATAAAGACATATAGAAAGATTGATAATAGACAACATGGAAAGATAGATAGATAGAGATATAGAAATATAGATAGACTGATAGAGACATAATAAGATTCATATATAGAAAGATAAACATATAGACATATAGATAGATTGATAGATATTTATTATGATAGATAAATAGATTGACAAATAGGAAGATAATTATATATAGACTGACATATAGACACATAGATATATTGATTGATAAATACATAGATAGATAGAAAGACATACATATAGACAGACATACATACCGCTAGGTAGATATATAAATAGATAGACAAATAGATAGTTAGATAGATAGAAATATAAATACATATATAGATTGATAGATAGATAGAGAGTCAGATAGATAGATAAAAAAATAGATAGATAGACAACTAGATAAATAGACACAAACAATAGATATATGAACAAGTTGACATATAATAGATCGATATATAGACATATAGGTAAATAAAAAAATAAATATATACAATAATAGATAAACTGATAAAAAGTTAGACAGATAGTTAGTTAGTTAGATAGACAGATAGATTGATTGATTGATTGATTCAAAGATTCAGAAATAGAAGATAAATAGAGAAGAAAAATAGAAAAAAGCCAAATAGTCAAAAAGAGATATAGATAGATATGCAGATAAATAAATTTATACATAGATAGATAGATAGAAACACAAATTGATTTATAAATAGATAGATAGGTAGATATATATACAAATAGAAAAATAGATAGATAAATAGATACATAGAGAAACACATAGAGAGATGAAGAGATAGATAGATAGAGATATAAAAAGATTGAGTAATAGAGAAATACTCTGATAGATAGATAAACAAATTGATAGTTAGACATATAGAAAGATAGATGGATCTAAATATTTTAGATAAATAGATATATAAAAAGATAAATAGATATATTCATAGATAATATACAAATAGAATAATATACAAATATCCAGATACATAAATAGATTGATAAATACCTAGATAGATAGATAGACATTTATGCATATAGATAGATAGGTATATATATATATATATATATATATATATATATATATATATATATATATATACTAAAAGACAAATAGATACAAATATAGATATATAGACAGATTCATAAATAGATAGATACATAGATATATAGACAAATAGACAAATAAATTGATAGATAACTAGATAGATAGATAAATAGGAAAATAGATAGAGAGTCATATAAAAATATAGATAGAAAAATAGACTCATAAACAAATTCACATATAGACTAATAGATAGACAGATATACAGAAAAATAGATAGTTTGATTGATAGATTGACATGTAGACACATAGACAAATAGATACATTGATAGAGAGATAGATAGATAGATAGATACATAGACTTAAAGATACATATACTAATAGATAGATTCACAAATAGACAAATACATTTATAGACTAATAGGAAAGTAGTCAAATAAATAATTAGATAATTAGACACCTAGACACATAGTCAGACAGTTAGATAGATAGATAAATAAATAAATAGACACATATTGAAATAAATATATACACATTTAGACAGATAGACACCTAAATATATAGATAGATTGATAGATAAATAGATATATAGTTAGTTAGATATATTACAGATATTTAGATAGATAGATAGATAGACAGACAAAACAGATAGACAGATAGATAATTAGATAGATAGAAAGATAGAAATATAGATAGATACAAAGATAAATGGATATGTGGATGGCCAAATAGATAGTTTGAGAGATAAAGAGATAAATATAGACATATTGTCATATAGATAGATAGATATATATATTGATAAATAGATAGATGACAAATATAGAGTTAAAAATATACATATAGATAGATAGATTTATTGATAGACAAATAGATGAGATACCCAAATAGTTAGATAAATAAATTGACACCTAGACATATAGAGAGATAGATAGATAGATAAGCAAGTAGACAAATAGACATATGGATAGGTGACACTTAGATAGATTGACAGATAAATAAATAGAATATTGATAGATATATATAGATAGATAGATATACAAATAGACAGATAAACAGACAAGTAGACATATAGATAGATAGATACAAAGATACATATTTAGACATATAGATTGATAAACAGATAGATATATACATATAATGATAAATATATAGAAAATTTGACAAT
>JAREIK010003785.1:131376-165314 GCA_029783825.1 Sapria himalayana
ATGAATAGATAGATACAAGATAGATAGTTAGATAGTTACATATATTATATTATAGATAGACTATAGATAGTAGATAGAGTAGAAATATAGATAGATAGACTGATAAATAGATATACATATTGATATTTTGATAGATAGATAGATAAATAGAAAATAAATAGATAGACAAATGGATATATATATATATATATAAAGTAAAATATATAGATATACAGATAAGCCAAATAGAAATATAGACAAATAGACATATAAACAATTAAGATAGATAGGATATATAGATAACACATAGACGTATAGATTGATAAACTAAAGGCATATAGTTGAGATAGCAATATAGACATATAGACAACTTTTCAGATCAGATAGATAGGACAGTTAACTAGATAAATTAGATATATAAATAATAGAAAGATTAGATTGATAAACTTATATAGTGTTTAGGACCTAATAGATAGTTGGATAATTTAGATAGATAAATAGATACGATTGATATACAAATTGACCAATTAGACAAAAGATAGATAAAAAGATATATTAATTGATTGATTGATTGATAATAGTCAACTAGACTAATAGACTTATTATACTAAAAGGAAAGATAGAAGATAGATAGATAGAGATAGCTAAATAGAAAGATAGACATACGGATAGATTGATAGATAGTTAGATAGATAGAAAAAAAAGATATACACATAGATAGCCTTATGGATAGATAATTTGATTGATTGATTGATAGTCTATTAGATGAATAGATAGATAGATAGAAAGGTAGATTGGCAGATAGATAACTATATAGATAGATAGATAGATAGATAAACAAATAAACAAATACAAAGATTTACAAATTAAGAAATAGAAAGATATACAAATAACAAATAAATATATAGACAGACATACAAGTAGACATAACGATATATAGGAACATATACATATAGACAAATCGATAAATAGACAATTAGTAAAATTGATAGATAGACTTATATATATATATATATATATATATATATTAATTACACACATACATACAGATAGATAGATAGTAGTTAGATAGATAGATAAATAAATATATAGATAGACACATGGGCGATAGAAAGATAGATAGATACAACAGTGTGATAGACAGATAGATAGTCAATTAGACCATATAGGTAGATAGACAAATAGGCAAATAGAGAAATAATCAGATATACAGATAAAAATAGATAGATTGAAAGATAGAAAGGTAGATATATAGACATATAGAATGTTAGATTTATAGTTATATAGTTAGATAGATAAAGAGATATATTGATAGATATAGTCAGATAGATAGATAGATATATATATATATATACACACACACACATATATAGATAGACAACTAGTTAGCTAGAAAGATAGATAGATAGGAAAAATATAGATTAGTAGATAGAAACATAGCTAGATAGATAGAAAGATAGATTTTCACATAAAAGGAAAAGAAAATTGATAGATATATAGACAAGTAGAAATTAAATAGATAGGTAGATAGACAGGTAGACAGATAAACATAAAGAAAGAAAGATATATATATATATATAGAAGATATATAGATAGATAGACAGATAGACAGATAGACAAATAGACATACATACATATAGATAGATAGATAGATAAATATTTTGATAGAAAGGAAGATACATAGATAATAAGATTGACATATAGACATATAAAAAGATAGACATATATTCAGATAGATAGATAGATAGATAGAGAGAGAGAGATAGATAGATAGATACATAAGCATATCTGAAGATAGATAGATTGATAGATAGATAGATGTATATGCAAAAAGATATACATTTAGATATATAGATAGATAGATAAATAGACAACTAGAAAGATAAATAAACAAATAGATAGATAGATAGATAAATTGATAGATAGATAGACATATGTGCAATTAAGATAGATGGATAGACTGATACAAACTATGATAATTAGAAAGTTAGAGATATATATCGACATTAGACATATAGACATAAAAATAGATATTTAGTTGTTTAGTTAGATAAATAGATAGATAGATATATAAATTGATAGATTGTTAGCCAATTTGATAGATAGATATATAATCAAATAGATAGAAACATAGATTAACATCTAGACATTAAGATAGATAGAAGAATAGATAAATAATTACAAAGACAGATATATAGATTGATAGATAGATATATAGACAAATAAACATATAGATAGATAGATAATAGATAGATAGATAGATAGATAGATAAATAGATAGCTACATAGATATATAGATAGATAGACAAATAGACTGATTAATCGATAGACTAATAGTTAGAAAGATAGTTTGACAATTATATAGATAGATAGATTGAAATTTGAAAGATAGATAGTTAGACAGATAGAAAGAATAACACTTAAAAACTTACAAATATTGATAGATAGACATATAATCATTTAGACAAATAAATAGATAGATAGATATATAAACAAATAGATATATAGACAGATATATATAGAGCTGATAAATATATTGAAAAATAGACAGATAGATAGTTATAAAGATAGATAAAAAGATAGATTTATGGAAGAATAAAAAATACACAAATAGACAAATAGATAGAAAGACATACAAATATAAAGATAGATAGATAGACATATAGACAGATAGATAGATAGATAGACACACACATAGATAGATAGATAGATAGATAGACACATAGATAGATAGACATAAAGATAATTAAACATATAGCAAGATAGCCACATAGAATGAAAGATGGATATACAAATAGATTTATAGACAGATAGATAGGTAGTGAGATAGATAGATAGACAAACACTTAGATAGGCAGAAAGATAAATAAATGGTTAGATTGACAGATAGACAGACAGATTGATTGATTGATAGATAAACATATATATAGACAAATAGATAGATAATCATATAGATAGATAGATAGATTATTAGACAGATAGATAAATAGATTGATAGATAGAAATATAGATAGAGAAATAGATAGATAGACAGATAGATATATAGATGATAGACAAATAGGTATATAGATAGATATACAGATAAATAGATAGATTAATAAGCAAAAAGAAAGATAGAAAGATTGTTATATAGAAAGATAAATAGAAAGATAGTTAGATAGATTGATAGACTGATAGATAGACAATTAGAGAGATAGATAAACAGATAGATAGATAAATAGATAAAAATATAGATAGACTAATAGATAGATAGATAGATAGATAGACATATAGATAGAAAGATACATGGACAAATAGATAAATATATAGATAGATAGTTAGATTAGTTGATAGATAGATATATAGACAAATAGATACATAGATAGATAACTAGATAGATAGACAAATAGATAGACAAGTAAATAGATAGATAGACAAATAGATAGATAGATAAAAGGTAGCTACATAGATATATAGATAGATAGATAGATAGATCAATTTATCGATAGAGACTAATAGTTAGAAAGATAGTGTGACAATTATATAGATAGAGAGATTGAAATATAGATAGTTAGATAGATAAAAATAGAAGAACTTAAACACTTATAAATATTGATAGATAGACATAATTATTTAGACAAAAAATAGATAGATAGATAAATAGTCAGATAAACAAATAGTTATATAGACAAATAAATAAATAGCTTATAGATAGATAGACATATAGACAGATAGATAGTTAGAAAGATAGATAGATAGATTTATAGACAAATAGAAAATAGACAAGTAAACAAATAGATTGAAAGATATACAAAAATATAGATAGATAGATCGACACATAGATAGATAGATAGACACATAGAGCAAGATAGCCTTATAGAATGATAGATAGATATACAAATAGATTGATAGACAGATAGATAGGTAGATAGATAGATAGATAGATAAATACATAGATAGGTAGATAGATAAATAGATAGATAGATTGATAGACAAATAGATAGATAGATAAACATATAGATAGACAAATAGATAGACAAATAGATATATAGATTATTAAACAAATAGATAGATAGATAATTAGATAAACAAATAGATAGATAGATAGATAGATAAATAGATAGATAGATAAATAGATAGATAGACATATAGATAAATAGTTAGATATACATATAGATAAACATATAGATACATATTAATAGGCAGAAACAAAGATAGAAAGATAGTTATATAGAAAGATAAATAGATAGATAGTTAGATAGATTGATATACAAGTAGATAGATATATAAATAGACATATATATAGATATATAGATAAAATATAGATAGATATATAGATAGATAGATAGATAGATAGTCAGACAGATAGATAGATAGATAGAAAGATAGGTTGACATAGATAGAAAGATAGAAAAATAGATAGATATATAGTTAGTTAGTTAGATTGGTTGAAAGATAGATAGATAGACAAGCAAATATATAGATAGATAGATATATAGAGAGATAAATAGATAGATATATATATATATATATAGACAAATACATAGACAGAATGATAGAAAGAAAAATATATAAATATATAGGCAAATAGACAAATATATATCCACACAGAAAGATAGATAGGCATGTAGCCAGATAGAAAGATAGATAGGCAGGTAGCTAGATAGAAAGATATTCAGGCAGGTAGACATAGACAAACTACCATATAGATAGACAGCCAATAAGATAAATAGATATTAAAAAAATAAACAAATAAAAAGACAGATAAATAGACTATAGAAAGAAAAATAGACATATATATAGATAGTTTGATAGACAACTTGATAGACAGATTGATAGACATAATGATTGATATATTAAAATATGGATTGATAGACAATTTGATAGATAGATTGTTAGATAGAATGATAGATAATGGATAGAGAGAGAGAAATAGATAGATAGATAGATAGGCAGATAAATAGACAAAGAGATAGATAAATTGAAAGATATATACATAGACAAAAAGATAGGTAGATTATTTGACAAATAGATAGATAGGTAGATACATAGATAGAGAGATGAATAGTTAGATTGATAAAAAGATAGATATATTGATATGTAGATAGATAGATAGATAGATTGGTTGGTTGATAGCCAAATATATAGACAAATATATGGATAGAAAGATTGATAGAAAAATAGATAGATAGAGAGATAATTAGAAAGACTAATAGATAGAGATATAAATAGACATATATAGAAATATATACAAACAGATAGACACGAAGATAGAAAGACAGATAGTCATATAGATAAATAGATGGATTGATAGATTGATAGATAGATAAATAAATAAATAGATAGATAGATAAATAGACATAAAGTCGACATACAAATAGATAGATATATACATAGATAGATAGATAGATAGAGAAATATATAGACAGATATATAGACAGATAGACATACATATAGATATATAGATAGATAGATAGATAGATAGATAGATAGACAAATAGAATGATAGATAAAAAGTTATACAAACTGATAGATAGATAAATAAAAATATAGATAAATTGATAGATAAAAAAAATAGATAGATAGATAGAAATTCAAATAGATAGATAGACAGGTAGACTAACAAACATATAAATAGATTGAGAGACAAATTGATAGATTAATAAATATATGGATAGCTAGAAAGGTATATAGAAAGTTAGTTAAATTGATAAATAGATTAATAGACAAATAGATAAATAGATAGATAGACAAATAGATAGAAAGATTATTAGACAAATCAATAGATAGATAAACATATAGATAGATAGATAGAGAGTTAGATAGACCTATAGAAAGAAAGAAAGATAGATAGATAGGTAGAAAGATAGATAGAAAGATAGATAGATAGATAGATAAATGATAGATAGATAGATAGTTAGACAAATAGTTAGACAGATAGATAGACAAGTCAAAAGATAGATAGACAGATTGATTGACAGATAAACAGATGAATAGACAGACAAATATATATATATATATATATATATATATATATATATATATAAAGATAGATATATAGATAGATAGACATATAGATAGATAGATAAATAGAAAGATAGTTAGATAGATAGAAAGATTTATAGATTTATAGATTTATTGATACACAGATTAATAGATAGATTGATCGATGGATTGATAGATAGATTGATAGTCAAATTGATAGGCGATTAGATAGATAAATTCATAGATAGATAGATAGATAGAAACATATATAAATATATAGATAGATAGATAAAAATATAGCTAGATATATAGATAGATAAATAGTTAGAATATTAGATATGTAGATAGTAATATTTTTAGATATATAGATTTATAAATAGGTATATAGATAGATATAAATATATATATATATATAGATTGATACAAAAATAAATAGATGGTATAAATAAAGATAGATATAGAAATAGATAGATAGATAGATAGACATAAAGATAGACAATTTGTTAGATAGTTAGATTGATAGAAAGATAGGTAGATAGATAGTAAGACATAGATAGACATATTGATAAATAGATAGACAGGTTGTTTAATAGATATATAGATATAAATATAGATATACACATAGATAGATAGATAGATAAATAGATAGACATATAGATTGCTAGATAGATAGAAAAATAGATACAATAAAAGAAAGAAAGAAAGATAGATATATAGATAGATAGACAAAATATAGACAAATAGTTATACTAACAAAAAGATAGATGGATAAAGTGATAATATACACACAAATAGATAGACAAATAGATAGACATATAGATAGACAATTAGTTAGAGAGATAGACATAATGGTAGGCAGTCAAGTAGCCAGACAATTAGGCAAGCAAGCAAATAAACAGATAGACCGACAAATAAATTGGAAGATTGATAGACATATAAACAAAGAGACACATAAAAAAAGATAGATAGCCAAATAGATAGATAAATAGATAGAAAGTTTCAAACACAGATTAATAGACATATAGATAGACAAATTGATAGAGATATAGATAAACAGATAGAATAAGACATAGATAGACAAATATATATATATATATATATATATATATATATATATATATGTATATATATTGATATATAGACTAATAAAAAGATTTATAAACTTATTGATAGATAGATTGATGGACAATTTTATAGATAGATTGATGGACAATTTCATAGATAGATTGATAGACAGAATTATAGATAGATAGATAGTTAGTTAGTTAGATAATTGATAGATAAATATTTTGATAGATAGATAGATAGATTATTAGACACATAGATAGATAGTTAGGTAGATAGAAAGGCATTAGATATATTGATTAACAAATGGATAGATAGATAGATAGAAAGGTAGATAGACAAATAGATAGATAGATAGAAAATTTGATTGATTGATTGATACATAGATAGATAGATATATAGATATATAGATATATAGTTAGATTTATAGACAAAAAGATATATAATTAGATAGAAATATTGATAGACAAAAAGATAGATAGACAGCCAGATAGATAGATTTATAAAAAATAGATTGATAGATTGACAGACAAGTAGATAGGGAGATAGATAAATTGATAGATAAATATAAATATAAATATAAATATAAATATATATATATATATATATATATATATATATATATATTGATAGAGAGATAGATAGACAAATAGTTAGACAGACAGAAAGACAGTTAGACAAAAAAACAAACAAACACACAAATAGATAGACAGATAGATAGATAGAAAGACAGATTGATAAGTTGACATCAGGTAGGCAGACAATCAGTGAGGCACTTAGATAGACAAATAGACAGACAAAAATATGCAGATAGATAGACAAACAAACATTGAGATATACAAATAGACAGATAGATAGACAGATAGACAAAAACAAGAAAGATAGTTTTTTACATAAATTGATAGACGCATAGATAGATAGATTTATTTAGAGATAAATATAAAGATAGTCGATAGATAAATAGACAAATAGATGCACATATAGATAGATATATTTATAGATAGACAAATAGATAGTCAGATTGATAGATATAATGATAGAAGATTGATAGAAGATTGATAGAAATATTGATAGACATATTGATAGAAAGCTTGATAGACAAATTGATAGCCAGATTAATAGACAGAATGATAGATAGATAGATAGTCATATAGAAAGATATATAGATAAACAGACATATTGATACATGGAAAGATAGATTAATAGGTAAATAGATAGATAGATAGATAGATATACAGATAGATAGACAGACAAATAGATAGATAGATACAATGATAGACAGAGAGATAGAGAGAGAGAGAGAGGAATTTTGATAAACGGATAGACTGATAGATAGACAATTAGTTATATAGTTAGATAGATCGATAGATAGATATACAAACAAACTAACTTACTAACTAATAGAAATGCTAATTGATATATAGACAGACAAATAGATAGATAGATAGATAGACAAATAGATAGATAGAAAGTTATCAAGATTTAAAGAAAGATAGATTGACAGATAAATAAATAGATTGATAAATAGATTAATATATAGATAGTTAGAGAAATAGATAAACATATAGATACATGGATTGATAGAAAGATTGATAGACAAATTGATAGATAGACTCATTGACAAATTGAAAAGAGATTGATAGGTAGATAAATTAATTACTTGATAGATTGATAGACAGATAGATAGATAGATATAAAGATAAATAGATAGATAGATAGATAGATCAATAAATTATTAGATAGATAGATATCTTGATAGATGTAGAGATACATAGCAAGATAGATAGAGAGGTAGATAGATATAGAATAGATAGATAGATCAATAAATAGACAGATAGAAAGACATATAGATATATATGTAGATTGATAAAAAAATAGATAAACAAATAGGCAGATAGATAGATAGACAAAAATATGGATATATAGATTGATAGATAAATGGATATATAGATAGATAGACATACAAATATATAGATAGATATATAGATATTAGATCGGCATATATAAAGATAGATTGATATACATTTAGATAGACAGATAGATAGGCATATATATTGATAGATAGATTGATTGATAGACAAATAGATAGACAAAAATATAGATATACAGATACATAAACAAATAGATAGATAGATAAATAGATAAATAGATAGAGAGATAGATAAACAAATAGTTAGATTGATTGATAGAAAGAAATAATGATAGATATATAGATAGATATATAGATTATAGATAAATAGTTAGATAAAGAGATAGATAGATAAACAGACAGACAAATTGATTGATTGATTGACAAATAGACAGTTAGAAAGACTGATAGATAGATAGACAGATACAAAAGTAGATTAATAGACAGATAGATAGATATTTAGGTAGACAAATAGATAGATAGAAAGATAGATTGATAGATATACAAATAGAGGTAGATGGATAGATAGATAGACATATACATAGATAGATAGATTGATTGATTGATAGATACATTGATAGACAAATTGATATGGCAATTTGATAGATAGACATATTGATATACTGATATATAGATAAATATATAGATAGATAGATAGATATAGATACTGATAGATAGACATATAGAAAGACAGATAGAAAGACACATACCACTACAAGAAAAAACCCAAATAGCTAGGGACATTTTCCGAGCTATATAGGCTATTCCATCACTAAAATATAATAATGACGTAATAATGATGGAAATTATCACAATATAAAGTTCTCGTCGAAAAGTATTAACGAGAAAATATAATTCCCTAGTAAATTTTTTAATGATGGAAATTCTTTAGCTAATCATTTTTTTCCCTTGCTAATTTTGATTGTAATTAAGAATAGTAATTGATATTTTTTGACTGAATATATACAGATAATTCCCTAGTTAAATTAGCGAGGAAAAATTCCCTAGCTATTTTCATTCCAAAGATTTTTTCATAATTTTTTTTACAAAAAATTTGCTTACATATTTTATAATTTTTATATTAAATTGAATAAAAACATTTACTATAAACAATTATTTATAATTAACATAAAGAAAAAGTAGTTTATAAATTTATCAGATACAATTTTTACATAGTTAAAATAAAAATATAACATAAGCATATAATTATTTATATCAAAATCATTATCCTCATCATTAGTTGATGTATTTGTGCTAAGTTCTCCTGAGTTATTTATCTACTAGAACTCTGTGTACTATCTATATCATTAAACCCACTAACTATGACTACATATATGACATATGTTGTTGTATTGTATTTGCTACTGCTCAGAAAAACTATTTTGAACTTTCTCAACAACATAATTATCAACACTGAAATCACGAATCAAAGCCATAATATAATAAAATGAAAGTCTCACTCTTAACATAAAACAAAAGCAAACACACGTGTTTACTTAATTTCTAGATGCACTGTTTGACCATATCTAGCAGCTAGAGCATCTACAACAAGTTTGTCTCCCAATTTCAACCACTTTACTAATATCTTTTCATTTTTTAGGGGCTGCATATACGAAACAGTACTTATCATCGAGCATGTTCCTGTCCTTGATCGGAGCTTCCTCTAAAAATATAGATAGAGGCTTAGATTTTTCACTGAGAAGATGATGAAGTACAATTATGAAAAAATAAACAAGATAGAAAACTAAACAAATGAAATAACAAACCAAGAAGCTAATTAAATAATATAGTGTAGCTAGAAGACGTAATTAGAAACAAATACAAAAATGAGAACTAGCAATCAATGAGAAATCTAATCATGTAGTTTTTCTTGGAGATGGGTTCCCATGTCCAAGTCCACACTATGTTCTTCTCTTTAGTATTAAGGATCAAGACAATCGCTGGAGCCTCCAAGCATCCGACTCTAACCCCATTAGCTAACTCATTTTATTATTTCGAGACACCACACTTGTGTGTTCCATGTTTCCCCAACGAAGATGAATATTTCTTCACCACATCCAACAACTCAAACTGAGCAAAACAAGATGATGCCATCAATTGAAACAATAATAAAACAATACACAAATAGTTTATCAACTTATTTTTTTTAAATAAGAATACTAACACATGAAAATAATAGACACCCAATGGAAGGAAAAATATAAAGAGAAGCAACAAAATCAAATGAGAAATAGCTGAGCAAACAACTATAGCAAAATGGAAGAAAAAGAAGGGAGCATTGTCTATCCATCATGCACCCTTGTTGTTGCAGTTGAGAAACCAGCACCTACATTACAATGAACACCTTAATAAACAAACAAACACCAACAACATGCACCACAACTGGGAGGTGGGCTACATCAATTTATGTTGGCTCATAGTAAAGTAAGTAATCTGGCATTCTTCTGGTCTTATCTAGCTCTCCTCTTCCCGGAGTAGGTTCAAACTACATCAATTTTAAGGGTGACCTAGGATTTGTAATTTCTAACTCACTTATATATCCATATTTATAATATCATGTTAACAAATAAAGTACAAAAAAAAACACTTGATAATCAAAATGTCATCCAACTAAAATTTTTTATATAATGGACAAAATAATTAGTGCAGCTCAAATTAAGTAATCTCATCAAAAGTATCCAAGATAAAAAAAATTCAAAAAAAATAATATATTCTCTTGACACATCTTTTTTTATAAATCTTTATCTCCTAAAATGTCATTATATTTTAAATTTTTTAAAAGACTAAATTGAATTACTATCAAAACTAAGAGGAGTTTAAATTGAGTGTATGAGAGAAACAAGTGCAAAATGTTCATCAACCTCGAAAGAGATTCCAATCTTTCATAGATTTTTCACATGTCTAAGTATATTAAATACAACATGATATAAATTTATTATCAAAAATTTATTAAACTAATTATACAAATAATATATGTAATATAAAATTAGATAATTACACGATATTTGAACTTTTTTATGACACTGTCATATCTAATAGATTCAAAATTATCTTTTCTGAAATAGAATTAATTTTTTATGAACATATGTTATCTATATTCCAAAAAAAATATAAAAATATACAAAAGTTTTGCATTTCAACTTTCATAGAAACAAAATATTAATTAGATTCAAATGTATTAAGTTTAATGGAAAACAATTGCATAGAATGTATCAATCCATGCTCATGGAAAATAAATCAATAATATAAAATTTTTCATAGGTAACAAACAAAACTTATCTTGTAAATAAAAATAATCAAGTAATTATTTCATTTGAACCCCATCTAAATTATCATAAAAAATATTTTTCACAACAAATTATAATAAGAACCTATAAGAGGTGATTAAAGAAAGAGGAAATCAAAATAAGATCATTTTAACTACTAGATATAAGAAATTAAAATAACAAAACTAATGTATCAATGTATAATACTTCACCAGCAAGAAAGCCTTTAGTTGAACTTTGTTCTCATCAAAAATTCACTTGTTATTGAATAACTATAAAAACTAATTACAAGTATTGAAACAAAAATAATCATTCAATACATTTTAGTGGAAAAGTATATCATTTATTATGACATATCATTCTAAATGAGAAGTCTCTCAAACAAGAGTTTAATAAGTCTTCAAATGAATAAGAAAAAATATTAATACACAAAATAAATAAATATGAATAAAAAAGTATTCCATCAAATGGAAGATTAATACTAAAATATATTTTTTTATTTTGAAAAACTTCTGAAAGATAAGTTCAAAAGAGTCTAATGAATTGACAATTTTTTAGTTATAATCAATAAATCAATGAAAAAACTATGTCAAAAGATCTCTCACTAAGGAGCTTAGCACATGTGAAATTATATTTTCTATGAATTAGTGGAAATATCTTGATTAGGATAACTTTATCTATTCAAATATTAGTGAGAATTTTAAAAAAGGAGTCTGAAGGGTAAAGGAATCACCTAATAAAAAAAATTCTTCAATCACCCAAAAGGTCAATTTAACTTCTTGCATGGCTACTAAAGTGGATAACTATTATATAAATCATGTATTATTGGAGTACTTGATCTTTAAAGAATGTTTCATTTGACAATTTAGGGGTTCACCCCTTAGGTTTTTTGTGAAGGGAGGATAACTAAGATGAAAAAGAAAAGAAAAATTAATTTTCAATAATTTACGAAAACTAATATATATATATATATATATATATTTATATATTTATATTTATATTTATATTTATATATAAGTAAAAATAAACATATATATGATTGAGAGAGTTCACATGTCAGGTGCTCTCCTACAACGTAACAAGAAAGAAAATAAAAAAATAAAATAAATATAGACACTAAATTAAATCTCAACAATCTTTTCAGAATATTGCATACATGCATTAAATATCAAAATTAGTAGATATGAAAAAAACTTACAATCCTCCAAGTGTATTCATGAAGATGTCTACAATATATTCAATGATAAATATATTCACTAATACCATATCGAATTGTCTAAATATCACATTGAAATATTATCACCATATGAATTGGTAAACATAACATCTCAAACAAGTTACTAATATACTAAAACACACAAGTAACTAATAACATAACTCTTTGCATTGAAGCTAGAAACAACAATATGCCCATATACTATATCTTAGAATTGTGTTCATATGAGTGTATGTAGGAAAATCTAATATGTAACTATAAATACAATGAGTGTAAATAATATTTGATCTGGTTTGTTGCGATTTACTATTTATTATTTTTTTTTTATTTTTTTTTCTTGCATATGTATAAGAGCATTCAACCTATGGGATATCATAATTCTATTAGTCCCTCATATAAGGGTTTAGTTTGTACACATTATGTTATGCGATTTTTTAAACTCTTTTTTTAATTTGCATTGCTTCTCAACATAGTATTCAAAGCCAAAATCTTATGGAATACAAATTCTTGAGTGTGTGGCTTGTATTTTGAATGTGCTGAAACTTTTAATATTTAATTATAATATAACAAAAAATCATTTTAGAAATTATTTGATAAAAAGTTGGAGATATTTCTCAAATACTCTTTTGTTACTTTGCATTGTTTCTCAACATGGTATCAATGCCAAAATCTTATAGAATACAAATTTTTGAGTGTGCGGCTTGAATTTTGAATTTGCTAACACTTTTAATATTTTATTACAATATAACAAAAAATTATTTTTGAAATTATATGATAAAAAAGTAGGATATATTTCTCACTAAAATATACCAATTTAGAATCTTGTTCAAATTTTAGTAAAGATCTCATACTAATTATCAACCTAAAATTTTTTACCATCAATTATTAGTTATATATACAAAAAATATTATAGATGTAGTGCATCCAATTATACTTATACAAAACTTAAATTATATAGAGTCTAATGCACCATTTTTTGTAAATTATTTAACATATCTCCAGTACAAGTTTTAAAGTTATATATTTTTTAAAATATTTATATTTGACTAGATTTTATTTCTTATTTAGTATTTTTTCTATTTATTATATTAAAACTTGTCCATACAATATAAGTGTGACTATAAATACTAAATCTTTTGCTTACTTGAGGAATAACACTAAAGAAGAAAGGTTTCTCTACATCATCTAAAATATTTGGATCTTTATATAAAGATCATACATAGTGCACAAGCCTTCTGCTTTAGCATAAGGTCTGAGAGAAGTTCATATATCAATGTCTTACTATCAATATTTAATGAATACATATGATAAGTCTTGAACCCAATACATTGGAAAAAGATACTTATATTGAATAAAGACATGAGCTCCAACAAATACATAGAATATAAAAATTTCTTAGATGATTTGTCATTTTAGTATTATTCTCATACAAATACTTTTAAATTCAAAATTATTATAAGATTTGGTTCATTAAAATATATGTAACAACATACTAAATTTAATTCATTATATGGATCAAATGTATTATTTATAATATTTAATTAACTAAAATGTATGTTAAATTTTACTAGGAAAGAACTATAAACTCAAAAATAAGTAAGAACATAACGAATAGAATAATTAAAATAAATAATAAAAAATATATTAATCTTATGATGAAAAGCATTTATTAGATAAAATATTATTATTTATTATATGTCTTTATAAGTTTAAGCAATTAAGCTTAAAGATTATACAAAAGATAATATCAAATATACAAAATTCTCACTCAACACATAATTTATGAGTGATTAATATCTTAATTATCTAACCTATAAAAATCAAAAAGATTTCATTTATAGGTGTCAATTGGGTAGGGTAGCCCAGACCTAGCCCGAAGCCCAGCACGACATGAAATAGTACCATGACCAGGTCTGTGCCGAGCAGACCCTCAGTACGAGCCTTGTCATGCCGTGCTGAGGGTTTTCGGCCCATGTGTTATGCCAGGCACGTGGGCACGGCAAGGGTGACCACGCACTGAGTTGCGCCTGACAGGGGGACGACATCGAGATGGCCAATAGGCAATGGCAGTATGACGCCACGGCACCAAAACTCTAAATTTGTAAAATTTAACCGACCCGAACCAACCAGCCCGAACCCTGTTAGTTTTTGGGCTGTGGGCCCATGCCAAGTCTGCCCTCCAAGGAACCATTCCATGCTAGGCACGACACTCCAGCTCAGTTGGGCCCTAAAATTTCATCTAATTAGTATCGAACAAAAGACCCATAACTTTTAACAAAGATATTTTCCATCTTAAAAAAATATTTTATGTGACCCACAACAACACGCAACCACTATTGTATGGCATAATTATTGTTTTCTAATTTTTATTAAACATGCATTGTGATGGATTAGTCATTTTAACAAAATAATTTGGTTAGTTAATTAGGTCTTGAGTCATGAGTTCCCAAAAACAACTCATGCCTAGGACCTAAGTAGCTCTGCACATGCCACATTGTCATGGGTAACGAGTCACAATTGTCTGACCATGATTCTAGCACAAACTATGCTTGGGCAAAAGTAATGGGTCATAACTAGCACATTGGGCTAGCCCACACCCCAACCACAAATGGCATATGGGCCCACTAAATGAGGCTTAGTAAAACCCACGGTCTCATGTCATACAAGATCATGCCATGTTGAACTAGATAGACGCTCATACCACAATAAAATGCTCATAAGAGTGCCCCAAGGACTGTGTCACTTCATCAAAACTCTAGACCTGTGATACATGACCCGATGGCCATAGTCAATGACAAACAGTGAAAGCATATAGTATCTATGAACAACCAAATACTATATTACACAATATATCTTTTATATTATTTATTTAATACATGAATTCAAGAATACATAAAAATTATATTGGAGCACTCCTTTTTACTATGATCATCCTCTTCCTTATAACTTAAGTGCAAAATATGAATCCAAACAAAAAGTAATTTTAAAATTCTGATATAATGATTTATCTCAAACCTAAAAATAATCAAAGTGAAGGAAAAATCAACTTATGCTTACCTTGCAATTTGAATCAGTTGCCTCAAATTGTCCCAATAATAAGACATCTTCCCTCTAGCTCTCAGGGCAACATGAGCTATATATCAGAAAAACCTTTAGAGAATTATTACAAGCAAATTTAAATATCAAAATTATAATAAATCAAAGTAAATTCAGATAGTAACTTTAGATAATGATATAAATATAGAATTTGATTAGATGCATAATGAATAGAGATTTAATTTTCCACAAAATGCTACAAATGGAAATACCTAAGCAAACTGATAACAAGTTGCAATGACCTAGTAGACAGAACTTCTTTCATAATGTTTGGAGATGAATGAACCAAATTTTCAATCACACCTACCCGCAACAACAAAAATAATTGGTCCAAATAAGAAAACAAAGGGCAAGATCAAAATTTCAGAATAATGATAACTAAAAAAATAATTGAGTTCTTAATTTTTAAGTATAATGTATAACAACATCTTCTAAGCACAATATTAAGATGAGAGTGGGGGGAGCATTGCACTCGACAATCTAAAAAGTCAAAAAAATGTATTATTTTCTCATGACAAAGTAAATGATAAAAAAAGCAGCAATCACAATAAGGAACATCACCATATTTTTATTTTCGTCCTTCTTGTAAGCTAAGGTTCTCAATGCCCCAGCAGATGCCCTTTGTACTTTGGTGACAAAGGGGTCTAACAATTCGGCTAGAGGTGGTATCACACCATTCATCCTGAAAAATAACTCATTAATAGAAAGCATTATGCACAGTGCCAAAAGTGATTGCATTATAAATAACAACCTAATATGAGTTTTGATGGTGCTATTCTCATTGGTAATGTTGGTGATCTCATCAGCAGCCTGTCTTAGGATGCTATTCATTGCATGAGAAGTAGATCCATCTTGGTGCCTCTTCAACAGGTCCACAAGAGGTGGCAAAGCACCTGTGTCAATAATAAGCTATTGATGTTCTGGCTGTTCCACAACAAATTGGTAAAAGTTCATGAGTGTAACATGTAAACACATAACAAATAATAGTCAGCAATAGAATGCTGCAATAGCTTACAAATCAAACAACTAAAGCCATATAATGTGTGAGACACTTCATTGTTCATGGATTTTACACTCATGAGTTACTCACAAATTTTATTGAATTCATTCTTTATTAATATTACCATATTAATATTTTAGAAAAATAAATAATATATTTATTAATACTAATTATTATAGTTTATAATCATACCTTTTGTGTTTTTTACTTTTTTTTTATTATTTCTTTGTTATTATTGATGGAAGCACCTAACATCTAGACTGCTTCAATTCATTGGCCCATTATATTATATGAGAGGATTGCTTGTTATTTTTTTACTCAAAGTTTTTCATCAAGTTTTATGTTTGGCATAGTATTATGTATAGTATCAAAGCCAAAACTCTAAGGAAAACAAACCTTGAGGCATGTAAGTGTTCAAAGTCTTAAAAAATGAGAGAACATACATTGTGCCAACACAGGGGACAAGGGCGTGCATGATATAGTAACACCCCATATACTACCATCACATACTGTGTGAGATGAGCATCAATTCCATAAAGAGGATGCTGAATAGTTATGCATGACAGAAGAGTTTGTGTATGGTAGTAGGCACCTCAATTGCAAAATAGGCATTGTAGTTGTGTATTATTTTTTTTGTTGATAGTGTGCAAGGTTGTGCATGGTAATATGGCAAAATAGTAGACACTTCAATTATATGATTTGGGCAGAAACTAAAATTTGGGGAGAATCCAAATTAAGTTTAATTTGTTGGCATAACTTCAATTTTTGGGATAACAAATGATTTATCACATTACAATAACAAATGATTTATCTACTTGTAAATTTACTTAAAAATATCCATTTATGATATATATATTCATTATATGTTATATTAATTATAGAGACAATCTCTTGTGTATGCATACAAGCATCATATTGCACATGACTATTATCTTAGATGCATATTAATATTAAAGTATAAACTTTTATATATAATGACATGATTATATAAGTATACAAGTGTTTAGATATAAAGTTGTGTTTAAAATATTTTTATAAATGTTACATATATATAAATATATATATGTAGCACTTTTATAAATATTATATAGTATATATATCACATCTATATAAACATTATAAATATTAATATTTATATAAAAATTTATATGTAATATAATTGTTTACAAATATGTATAAACATTTTATATGCAATATAAATTTTATTTTAAAAATTATATAATTGGATAGTTTTATGTAAATGTTGTATAAATATTTATAAACATTTATCTATGTATAAATATTTATATATAACATTATATGTTTATATAAACATATCAATGTTTATATATAATGTAATATGCTTATATATATATATATTATAGTATTGATATTTATATATAATGTCATATGATTATATACATGTATAAAAGTTTAAATATTATATTATCTATTTATAATATTTTTAGAGACAATCTAAATAGAACCCTTAAACATTGTGGTTATTTTTTCTTAAGTTACTGAAGCAAAATACATCAAGCACAATTTTTTTAAAAGTTGCAGAAGCAGGAAACAATAAACATACATTTAGTATTTGAAATCCATGAAACCCAAAAAAATTAATCAGTAAAAGAACAAAGTTACACTAACTATATATTATTTCATTAATGGTGGAGAGTCAAAATCTAAAAAGTGATGTAAAAATAAAAGAAATAAATAGAAAAATTAGGGAAAAATGAAAAAAAAATAAAAACTGAATAATTTTATAAACCAAATTCTGCCAGTGATAATAAAATTGAGACAGACAGAGAAATGTATATAGTATTCTAAAAGAGAAGAGTAATTATAATCTTACAAGGTAACAAGAAGATGTAGAATTTGAAGGTTGATTCCATAGTCCCATTTTACTTCTCCTCTCTTCCTCTTTTAAAAGATAGAAAAAAATGGTTTAAGCTTTATTGCCTTAGGGTTTTCTTTTTTAATTGTAACTATTAATAAAAAAATGGATGTAAATATATAGAAAAAAAAGACAAAAATATAAAAGAAAACTAAAATAATAAGAATTAAATAATTTAAATAAAAAAATGAAATAGATTTTTATTTAACCATAAATAATATTATTTCATAAATAAATAAATTTATGGTTAATAATTTATGAAATTTTAATGGTTAATTTTTGTAATATTAATTATAAATTAATGAAATGAATTTAGAAAAAACAATTTATTAATGGTTATAAAAATGATGATTAAAAAATTATATTACTAATGACCATGAAAACTAATAATTGGTCATCAAATTTTTAAATTATTTCATTTATAAAAAAAACAAATTATTTAATATAGCCATAAATAAATTATATAAAAGTATAGCCATTAAAAATTTAAAACATTTCATATTATTTTTAATTTATGGATAAATTTATAATATTAATTCATAAATAAAAAAATAATATTATATTATAATATAGAATTATATATATATATATATATATATATATATATATCATGGTTAAAAATTTTTAAAAATTCAATTTATTTTTTATGAATATAATAATAAACAATTAAAAAGGCATAAAATATCATATTATTTGATATAATTTATAATTTATAAAATTCTATAAATTACTTAAAGTGATATCATTTAAAAAATTATATTTATTATTTTAATAAAAAAGGAATACTAAAAACTAATAGTAAAGATCTTATTCAATTGTTTAATTTTTATAAATTTCAGTATGGACAAAAAATAAAACTTGAATTCAAATCAACTTAGCATCAGTTTGGTAGTACTTTCAAAAGTGTTCATTAGTAATATTTTAAATAATTTTTTTAAACCCCTAAAAAATACTTAATATGTTCTATTAATAACCACACTAAGATATTTATTTTTTAAATTATCAAAAATTTTGTGATGTGATAAAAACATCTATGTATTAATTTTTAAATAACAATTTATTTTGATTTAAATTTTAGGTAAATTTTAATTTTTTTTTATAATTCAAAAATTTTTAATCTTTTAGTAATTATTTTTTAAAAAGATTCCTATAATCATAAATTTTTTCTACTTTAAATAATATATATATTTACTTGTTTATTTGTTAATTCAGATATTTTTATAAATTTTTTTATTTAATCATATACTTAATTATTTTAGCTTTTTATTAATAGTAATTTTATGTATGATCAATTATTAATTAAAATATCTTAAAAATTGATTATAATTATATAATTAATTATTTACTATTTTTTTAATAAAAATATTTAAATATCATAATTAAATATTTCATAAAAATAGTTGTATCGATTTTTAAAAATTTTATAATCAGAAAAATAGTTATTTTAGTCTTTATTAATATATATTTGTATTCGTATTTATATTTATTTGAAATTATTTATTTATAATATCTTATTTTTATAATTATATGAGGGAAATGTGTCTTTCAGGAATAACTCAGCCATAGACCAGGGCAAACATTTAATATACAAAATTAAATAAAAAATTAAAAATAAATAAAATACATAAAAAAAATTAAATCAATATAGATTAGCGACAGAAATTATCTCCAGCCCAAATAGCTAAATGGATATATTTTGTGAAAAGTATCATTTAAAGAATCATCTTTTGCAATTAAATAAAAAATCATAAAAAAAATTTTAAGAAAATTATTTCAGGAGGTATTTTGTGTCGAACTAAATAGCTATGAAAAATTCATCTTTAAAGTCATTACTAAAATGCCCACAATTCTTTGCATGAAAATTTTTGATAATTTTAGGTATGGACAATTTTCAATCAAAAATTTTAGTCTCTAATCCATCACAAATCATTAACAAAATTGTAATTCAATATAAAATCAAACATCAATTGTTATTCACTAGCTAATCCCTCTTTAATTAGCTAGAAATTATATCCCTAACAAAATTTTGATAGCTAAATAGACATTTTCTTTAGTATAGATAGATTGAAAGATAGATAGAAATATAGAAAGATAGACAGACAAAAATAAAGATAGAAATATAGATAGAAAGATAGACAAATAGATAGATAGAGAGATAGATAGATAGATAGACAAATAGGTCGAGAGATAGAAAGAAAGATAGATAGATAAATAGAAAGATAGATAGACAGATAGTTAGGTAGATAGATAGATAGATAGATATGCAAATAGATAGATAGATAGAAGATAGAAAAAGAGATTGACATATAAATATACAAATAAATAGATAGATACTTAGATAGTTATATAGATAGATAAATAGATACCGAGGTAGATAGATAGATAGATATACTGATAGATAGAGAAACATAAAGATAATGAAATAGATAGAGAGACAGACAGATAGATAGATATATGAATATATATATAGATAGATAGATAAATAGATAGATATATAGATATATAGACAGATATATAAATAGATAGATAAAAAGATAGATAGATAGATAGATAGATTGATAGATATATAGTTAGGCAGAAAGATAGATAAAAAGATAGACAAAAAGATAGATAAATAGACAAATAGATAAACTGATAGATAAACAGATGGATAAATAGATAGATATATAGATAGATAGATAAATAGATAGACAGAAAAATAGACAAATTGATAGAAATATAGAAAGATAAACAGATAGATAGACATATAGATTGATAGACAGACAAATCAATAAATTGATAAACAAATAGAATGATAGAAAAAAGAAAGAAAGAAAGATAAATAGACAAATTGATAGACCGAAAGATAAATAGATAGATAAACAAATAGATAGACAGATATATAGATATATAAGTAGAAAGATAGATAGATAGAAAAATAGTTAGATAGATAGAAAGATAGATAGACAGACAGATAGTTAGTTAGATAGACAAATAGAAGATAGTTAGATAGATAGATAGACAAAAAGACTGATAGATAAAAAGACAATAGTTAAGAAGAATAATAGACAGATAGTTAGATAGATAGGCATACAAATAGACAGAAAATAAGATAAATTGATAGATGGACAAAAAGATAGATAGATAGATAGATTTATTAATTGATAGATTTATTAATTGATAGATAGATAGATAAATACAAAAATAGATAGATAGATAGATGGATAGATAGATTGATAGATAGGTTGATAGAGATATTTATTTACATAATGATAGATAGATAGATAGACAGATTTATATAAAAATAGATAGATAATAGATAGGCAAATAGATACAGAGATGGATAGATAGATAGATAGACAGATAGATGTAGATATTGATAGATTATTAGATAGATAGACAAGTAGATAGACAAATAAATAGATAGAAAGGTAGATAGAATTATAGATAGATAGATAGACAAAAAGATTGATAGATAGATCGATAGATAAACAGATAAATAGATAGTAAGACAAATAGATAGAAAGGCAGATAGATAGACAAATAGAAAGATAAATAGATCATTAGATAGATAGATAGAAATATAGATAGATAGATAGACAGACAGATGGATAAGTAGATAGATATATAGATAGATAGATAGATAAAAGATAGATAGATAGGTAGATAGACATATATTTAGACAAATAGATAGATAGATACATAGAAAGAAAGATAGATAGATAAATTGATAGACAGATAAATAGACAGACTAACATACAAATAGGTAGATAGGTAGATAGGTAGATAGATAGATAGTTATTTAGATAGACATATTGATAGATAGACAGATAGATAAATAGATTGATAGATAGATTGATTGATATATAGATATATTGATAAATAGATAGATAGATATATAGACAGATAGATAGTTAGATAGTTACATAGATAATTAGACATATAGTTAGTTAGATAGATAGATATATCAATAGACAGACAAACAGATAGATAGATAGATAGATAGAATGATAGATTGACATATAGATAAATACATAGATAAATAGAAAGATAAATTGATAGATAGACAAAAAGATAACAATACGGATAGATAGATAGATAGATAGATAGATAGACAGATAGATAGAAAGATAGAAAGATAATAGACAGATAGATAGATAGATAAACTAATAGATAGACAGATACATATGCAAATAGATAGACACACAGATAGACAGATAGATAGTTAGATAGATAGATAGAAAGATAGACAGATAGATAGACAAATAGATAGATAGATAGACATATAGACATACAGACAAACAGATAAGAGACTAATTGATAGATACACAAATTGATTGAAAGACATTCACACTGATAAATTGACAGACAAATAGAAAGATAGAAAGATAGATAGATAGATAGATTGATTGATTGATAAATAGATAGATTGATAGATAGATTGATAAAGAAATAAATAGATAGATAATAGAGAGAATATTAAATAGATTATTAGATAGATATATAGATAGATCGATAGATAGAAAGATAGACAAATAAATAAACAGATAGATACACGGATAAAAATATGATAGATTGATAGATTGATAGATAGATAGACTGACATATAGAGAGATAGGTAGACAGATATAGATAGACATATAGAAAGACAAAAAGATATACATACAGATAGTTAGATAGGTAAATATATTGACAGACAGATTGATAGATTATTAGAAAAATACTTAGATAAATAGATAGAAAATAGATAAACATAAATAAATAGATCGATACAGAAATAAATTGATATATTGACAGATAGATAGATTAATAGAAATATAGACAAAAAGATTGATAGATATCATATTGATAGACATAAGAATAAATAGATAGATAGATAGATAAATAAACATAGATAGACATATAGATATAAAAAAAGATTGACTTATATACGGATAGATTTAGAGACATATAGATGGGCAGATAGATAGAGAGATAGGTAGAGATATAAATTAATGATAGATAGAAAGATCGATAGATAGATAGATAGAAAGATAAATAGATAGATATACATAGATAGACAAATATATTGACTGATAGATTGAAAGATAAAAAAACAATTAAATAGATAAATAGATAGATAGATAGATGACAATTAGACAAATATAAAAATAGATAGACAGATTGATTAATAGACAGACAGACAACTAAATAGATAAATAGATAAAAAGCTATAAAGAATGATAGAAAGATAGAAAAATAGGCAAATTGATAGCAAGATAGATAGATAGAAATATTGATTGATAGATAGATAAAAATATTGATAGATAGATAGATAGACACATAGATTGAAGGATTGATACAAAGATTGATAGATGGATTGAGAAAAAAATTGATATAGATATATATAAATTGATTGAAAGACAAATAGAATATAGGTAGATAAATAGTTACATCGATAGATAGATATAAATATATATAGATAGATAGATAGATAAATTGATAGATTATTAGATATATAGACAGACAAATAGATAGACTGATACATAGACACTTAGAAAAATAGATATATAGATAGAGAAATAGATAGATAGATATATAAATAGAATAAATAACAAAAAATAGATCTATAGATAGATAAATAGATTGATAGATAGACAAATAGATAGATAGCTAGAATATAGACAGATCGATAGAAAAATATATAGATAGATAGATAGACGATAGATTTTAGATAGATATAAAGATATATAGATAGACATATAGATAGATAGATAGATATATATATATATATATATATATAGACATATAGATAGAAAGATTGATTGATATATAGATAGATAGACAAACAGATAGATAGATAGATAGATTAAATAGATAGATATATAGATAGATATATAGATAGATAGATAAATATTTAGATAGACATATAGATAGATAGATACATAAATATATAGATTGATAGACATATAGATTGATAGAAAGATAAATAGATAAAATGATAGATAGAAAGATAGATGAAAAATAGATATATAGAAGTTTGATAGACAGATAGATAGATAGACAGATAGACAGACAGATAGATAGATAGATATAAAGATCTACAGATAGATAGAAAGATATATAGACCGTTTTATAGATAGAAATACAAATAGCTTGATAGAGAAATAGATAGAAAGAAAGATAGTTAGATATACAAATTGATAGGCAGATTAATTGATAGATAAATATATAGTGAAATATATTGATAGATTGATAGATGGATCGATAGATTTATAGACAAATGGATATTGAGATTGATAGACAGATTGAAAGACAAATAGATAGATAGATAGATAGATAGAAACATAGATATATTGATATAAATATAGATAGATTGATAAATGATAGTTAAATAGATCGATAAATTGATAGATAGATACAAAAGCAGATCATAGATAGATAAATAAGTATATAGATAGATAAACAGATAGATATGTAGATAGATAGATAGAAATAGAGATAGATAGATAGATAGACAGAAAAATAGATAGATAAGATTATGAGTTAAAAATCTCATGGATTCTACTAATAGCAAACCTTAGAGTCATGGACATGTTGGATTTTGATGTAATTCTTGGTATGGACTAGTTAATAGCACATCTAGTCATTATAAATTGTGATTGTAGAAAAATTATTATCAACACACCAGACGATATATATGTTGTATTTCAAGGCCATATGCTTGATGCATTACACTAGACTATATATGATTCTAAATAGGCATGAACAACTTTGGGTTGGCTGACATGTCTCACCCTAGAATAAGAGGGGATATTGAATATGGATCTTCCTCAGATAGTTTGTGAATATGAGGATGTTTTTCTCGATGAATTACTAGGATTACCACATCACAGGATTACAGACACACCAGGATTACCTCCACATAGGATGACATCGATTGTATTACAAGAACTCAAGTTCTAGATACAATATTTGTTTGACAAGGGTTTCATTAAACTCATCACTTTATCTTGTAGTGCTCTACTTTGATTTGTAAAGAAGAAGGATAAAATCCATCAACTGTGCATTGATTATCGACGGTTGAATAGGGTTATGATAAATAATCAATATTCATTACTAAGGATTAATGATTTATTTGACCAGTTAAAAGGACACATATTTTTTCCAAAATAGATCTTCATACTGGATATCACCAGTTGTGAGTTAGAAAGGCTGACATCTCTATGAAAGCCATTTAGAACATTGTATGTGCATTTTGAGTTTACAGAAATGCCTTTCGGATTAACAAAGTGCCAACAACATTCATTGATCTTATGCATACAATATTTCAGCCATATTTTGATTATTTTATTGTTTTTTTTGTGGATGACATTTTTATCTATTCTTAGTCCGAAGGAGAGCATGAGGATCATTTACATATTATTCTACAAACTTTGAGAGAACATAAGTTGTATGCTATGTTTAGTAAATGTCACTTTTGGGTGATAGAATTAAAACTTTTGGGATGTGTAGTATCAGCTACGGTTATCTTAGTGGACTCTGAAAAAGTCAAGACAGTCATGAGTTGAGAGAGGACAAAGTCAGTTTTTGAAATATGTAGTTTTTTTGGCATTGGCTGGGTATTATAGAAGATTTATTGAGAATTTTTCCCGGTTAACTACTCCTATTACTAGATTGCCCAGAAAGGAAGTTAAGTATGAGTGTACTGATTCATGTGAAATGACATTTCATGAATTGAAAAGGAGACTTACTTCAGCTCCTATTTTGATAGTTCCAGATAGGGGACAGAAATATACAGTGTATTGTGATGCCTCGAAAGATGGATTGAGATGTATTCTGATGCAATCTGGGAGAGTTGTAACTTATGGTTCAAGATAGTTAAAGAATCATAGAGGAATTACCCAACAAATGATATAGTGTTGGTGGCTATAGTCATTGCTTTAAAAATATAGTGTCACTATTTGTATGAGGAGTAATTTGAGGTATATTCAGACCATAAAAGTCTAAAATATATCTTTACACAACTGAGACCTTAATATGAGACAGCATCGATAGATGAAGTATCTAGAAGATTATGATTTTACTTTGCATTATTCCAGGTAATGCAAATGTGGTGACTGATGCACTTAGTTGGAAATCATGAGGTGCACTAGCTAGTATTATTTTGTGGGAATGAAATATGCTTGAAACTGGGGGATGATTTAGCTTACAATATTGCAGTTAAAGTTAGGGTGTTATCAGAATATTAGTAACTATACATTCGCTATTAAATAAGGTGATTTAGATGCGGAAACAAAATGCAGAAATTTTATCTATAAAGAACAAAGTAGAAACTAGTACATGCGATGAAGGTTGGGCTATTCATATGGATGTTAGTCTTTGATTTAGGGGACGGAATGTGGTTTCCTAGATAGTTAAATTGAGAGAGGAGATTCTTAAAGATGTATAATGATCTTTGTCGCCAGTATTACTGGAATAGGATGAAGAGAAATATTGGGGATTTTGTTCGAGGATTCCTCACGTGTTAGCAGATAAAGACTGAGCATTTGAGGGCAATAGTATTACTCCAGCCTTTGGATGTAGTAGAGTTGAAATGAAAGCATATCACATTGGATCTTGTGACTCACTTGCCACAGACATCACGAAAACATGATGCTGTGTGGGTGATTGTTGACCGGCTTACAAAGTCCACATAGTTTCTGGCAATGTGAATGACCTTCACATGTGAGGAATTGTGCAGGTTATACATACGAGAAATTGTCATATTATATGGAGTGCCAGTATCGATTGTATCGGACAGAGATCCTAGATTTACAGCTCAATTTTGGAAGAATTACTAGTAAGCAATAGGAACACAGTTGATAATGAGCACTGCTTTTCATCCACAAACCAATGGTCAGTCAGAAAGAACCATACAAGTTTTTGAAGATATGTTACGAATATGTTGTCAAGATTTCAAGGGTAGCTGGGAAGAATATATGCCTTTGGTCGAGTTTGCCAATAATAATAGTTATCAGGCAAGTATCCAAATGACAACATATGAAGCATTGTATGGAAGGCTATGTCGATCTCTAGTTTGTGGGCTGAGGTGGGAGACTGATCCATCATGGGTCTAGATGTGATTAGAGATACCTCAGAGAAAGTAGATTTGATACGATAATGTGATCTTACGGCTCAAAGTTGATAGAAAAGTTATGCTGATAGACAAAGATGACCTCTAAAATTTAAGGTGGGAGAAGAGGTGTCAAACGGGCTGGGCAGGGCCGGCCCTGCCCATTTTTTTAGGGCACGAACATGCCACCGTGCCAGGCCGGGCACGACATGATTCCTGTACCGTGCCCGGCACGGCACGGTTTAAAAACTTTCGGGCCCAACATGGCCCGTAGGCATAGCAGGCCATGCCGTGCTGTGCCGGGCCCACTCGGGCCCGGCTTGTCCATACGGGCCGGGGCAACCGGTCAGAGGCAGACCCTGACCCGAGACCCGATTGGCAAGAATTTTTTTTTTAATTTTTTTTTTAAATTTTATATATTGTAATGTATAACAGCTTAGGTGTAGGTGTACAGTACAATATTAAATATAAATATTTTTATAAATGTTAAAAATTAAAATTAAATAAAATAACAAAGTTTAGAAATTTTTTTTTTCAAATTCAAATTAGTTTAACTTTTATTATATTTATTATTTATATATTAAAGTTATTAATGTTTAAAATAAAATTTAAATTGAAAACAAAATAAATCAATAATTTATGTTAGTAAAAGCTACAAATAAAAATTAAAAAAAAAATAAACAACACAAATGAAAAATTACCAATCATCCATTTGAAAACCGATTGTCCGAACATAACAAGTATAAGATTCAACACAACGTACAAACAAAGCATTCAAATACAATCAATAAAAAACATCGAAAACAAAAAATAGCAGATCATCATCAATCGGCATATCTTGAGAATCATCAGCCATAACATCAAGATCAGTATCATATGGATCATCATCATCGGCAATCAACTTCTCCGCCATCGTAGTAGATGTGGATGCGACTGTAGTGTCTGTCCCAGTACCGGCTCCAGCACGATCATGGATGCTAAACCTCGATTCCTCCCAATCCTTCAAACATGCCAAGGCCTCAACCATATCTGAACGTAATCTCGATCTCCTATCCGAAATAACGTTCACTGCAATAGAAAAAGCAGACTCCAATGCTATGCTCGACACCGGAGGAGTCAGTAGATCCTGTGCCATCCTAGATAGCACGGGATAGGTGGACTCATATGATTTCCACCACTGTAATAAATCAAGATTCTTAGTATCAGAATGTGATAGGATTGAGCAGTAATCAGTATCTAAGTACCGAGACAGCTCGCTCCTATGTGATGGTCCACCCCTATGTTTCCCCCTCGCTAGTTGAATGGAATAATCGTCATCTTCGAACAAGGTATCAATGTCCGTAATCACAGTCTCACCACCACCACCACCACCATACCTAGTATCGTAGTATGTGAACAGGTCAGTCAACTTCTCGTGAATGAACCCTTCAGGTGGCTCTTCCAGGTTCATGCACGAGGAAATGATAGTCAGGGTGTTTTCTACCCCTTCCACCTTAGCCCTAGGGTCCATGCATGCAGCTAGGCAATAAAGAGATGGAACTGTAGACCAGTACTTCAAGTACTTGGTCTCAATCTCTGCAACCATATGGCTAAGCATCGGGTCAGCTCCATACTTCCTAAACATGCTACTAATGTTGCATATGCACTGGAGTGCAATGCAAGTGGCGGGCATATAAACCAATGAACACATGTTCGTCGTGTTATAAAATATCTTCCGGAATTTCATAAATAAAATTCCTGAAGCCCAGTCAGTGTCGTCAATAATAAGTTCGTCACTCTTACTATTGACGTAGTCTGATATCACGTGTTCGTATATCCAACACATGATTCCAACATCAGGTATGTGTAATTCCATCGATGTCACACATCCGATTGGAATTTCTTCTTCTTAAGATTCGCAGACAAACAGAGAGTACCAAACTCTTGTTGTCTACGAGGAGTGCGAATATACTTGAGTGCATTGCGTATATTTTCCAATGCGTGGGAACACACCTTCATACCTGCTTGAACAATCAAGTTAATCACGTGACACATGCATCTGACATGAAAGATCTCTCCTAATGATGCGTCTCTAATATTCCTAACAAACATATTGATCGCTATGCCATTATTAGAAGCATTATCAAATGTGACACTAAAAATTTTATTTTGAATTTTATATTTCCTAAAGATTTTCATCATACACTCAAAAATGGCCGGGCCATCATGAGGATGAAGAATCTCAGTGAATCCTAAAATTTTTTTATTGATTGTCCAGTTAGAATCTACATAGTGACTCGTGAGACATGCATAAGAAGAATCATCGTGACTTGTCCATATATCGGACGTCACAGACACCACTCCACTATATGCCATAAATTTCTTAATTATTTTTTTTTCTAACTTATATATCTTTAGTATGTCATTCCTAGATGTGGACCTAGGAATCCTATGATATGAAGGCTGAAAATAAGTCTGCATGATGCGCACTACCCTTGGATCTTCCGAAAATCTGATCAGAAGACCCATCAATGTGATGAGCCTGGTCATGCCGTCCCTACCCAACTCGCAGGAGTATACGAATGGAGTAAGCTTTGAGACTGAACTCAATCCAGTCTCAAAAAATGTAGTGCCAAGTTGGGTTTGCCTAGGATCTAAGGGTCCATGTTTTTTTGGTGCATAATTCGGCATGCCTCTTAAGGTGTCCAGTCCCAAATGAGCTCTTGCATGTTGAAAGTCTCATAAAATATTTGCACTGTGTCATTACTTATTCCTCAACCCTTACATTTTTTTGTGTTATGATTTTAAAATGAGTCCAAACTACAAAAGTTCTAGTTTTTTGTTTTTTAGAACTTTGGGATTAGGTTGAGACGATTGGAGAAAGTTTCAGCAGCCTCGGACCTCTGTGTAACATTTTCATTTTCCAAATTTAAATACATGTCAGGTGTATTTGTCATTTTTTATGTTTTTTATTTTTTCTTATTTTTTTCTAGAGAGAGAAACCTTAGAGAAAGAAAGTGAAAAACAACATAAAATAAATTACCCGGTAAAAGCAATGAGGTCAGTCACGTGCAAGGTGCACCACAGCAAGCTCTGATGATCAAAACTCAAGTTGAGTTTCACGAAAATCCAAGCCGAAAGTAAAATCCCGAGGCCCGAGAGAGAGATGCACGGTTTATGTGAGAGAGAAAGTTTTGAGAGAATTTATGTTTTTGAAAAACATAAATGTTATAGGAGGGGGTATAATTTATAGATTAAAGATATTAATTTTTTTTAAAAAAATATATTTTTTTATTATTTTTTTGAATTTTTAATATATATTTAGGGGGCAGAATCACCAGGACTGTCAGATTATGCCCCCTAGCCGTTGGAGGCGAATCCAACGGCTGAAATTCAATTATATTTGAATTTTTTTTTCCCATTGGGATTGGATCGGGTGTCGAGACCGCGGGTCGGGTCCAATCAGACCCAACCCGTGGTCTTTTTTTAGGCAGGGGCAGGGTCACGCTCACGCCCACGCGTGCCCGCGTGGCACGCGAGCTCAAACCAGCACGGGAAGGACCCGTGCCGGCGTGCCGTGCCACGGCACGAGCCGTGCTGGGCCAGGCATGGCACGGCACGACTCGTGCCTGACCCAGCACGGCACGGGCCCGGGCACGGTTCAAAAATGTGCCAGGCCGGCCCAGGCACGGCGTAACCGTGCCGTGCCTCTTGCTTAGACTTGACTAGCGTGGAAAGTTATCGCCAAGATATATTGGACCTTTCGAAATACTCGAGAATGTGAGTTTGGTTGCTTATCGATTGGCATTACCATCATATTTATCTGGTGTCCACGAGATATTTTACGTCTCTATGCTTAGGAAATATATTTCAGTCCAACTAATGTAATGGATTGGGGCGAACTCATTATTTATACAGATGGAACGTTTAAAAAATGCAAGTGCGTATCATTGATAGTCGAGACCAATTTTTGCAACACAAGATGGCGAGACTAGTAAAATTGATATGGCATCATCAAGGAATTGAAGAAGCAACATGGGAGCGTGAAGACATGATGCATGTCACTTATCATTTTTTATTTGAAAATGAAGGTATGTGTTTTAGTAATTTAATAATTATTTAACTTCAGAATATGTTTATAATTATAAAGTTGTATCTGTGAGAATTTCAGGATGAAATTCATTAAGGAGGAGAGAATGTGAAATCTCGAAAAAAAATGAAGAAATAAATAACATGATTTATTTATGGAAAAAAGGTAAAATAGTAATTTTGTTATAAAAAAATTAATGAAAAATTTTAGAACCCTGATGATAAAATTAATTTTGTTATTGAATTCATCTTGGAAGATATAGTTATGGTGACAAAATTTATCAAATTCTGAGAAAGTTTGAATTTTGTTATTTTTTAAATTTATTAAATAATTATTAGAATAAATAAATAAATAAATAAAATGGAAATGGAAAATACAACGCCACGACATCAACAAGTGGTTGCGCATGCGTGGTCCATGAGTTTAAAAAAAAAATAAAAAAATAAAAAAATAAAAAAATAAAAAAATAAAAAAATAAAAAAATAAAAAATAAAAAATAAAAAAATAAAAAAATAAAAAATAAAAAAATAAAAAATAAAAAATAAAAAAATAAAAAAAAAAATAAAATATAAAAATATAAAAAAATAAAAAAAATAAAAAAAAATAAAAAAATAAAAAAATAAAAAAATAAAAAATTTTATTATAATAAAAAATTAAAAAAACGAGGTGAATCCAGAAAATGGTTGATGCCTGACAAAGAATGGAAAAAATAAAATTATGGAGAGAGAGAGTCATTGTGTTGAGGAATATATATATATATATATAAACTTGAATTTCATTTGATCATAATGGATTATTTTAGAGTCAAAATAAAATAGTCCAAAAACTAAAGTTGCTCAACGTGACGAGATCTTTAGTTTGAGATCAAATTTATAAAGTTTAAGTGAAATTTTTTGAAAGGTAGTAGTTTTATCTTATCATTATTTCTTTCTATTTAAAGGCCATAAATGATCATATTTTATATTTCAATTCGAATTATTAGAAATGTCATTGAAAATGGTTAATTGGTAAGAAGTTTATGAGTTTCATTTAGTAAAATTTAGTGCTTGTAAATTGGTTTTGGATTGTTATAGCTGTGTTTGAAATCTCGTTTAATCATAAATGCCATACTTGTATTTCATATGCACGGGAAAATTACATATACATGGGTGAGTGCATGATATATATATACATATAAAGGTGTATGAAATATATTTGGAGAACTCGAATTAGGATAACATCTAGATTAAATTGAGTGGTATTTTTTTTAGAGTATGACTATTATAAATTTGTGAACTCGAATTGAGACAACCTCCAAGCTGAGTTACATGTTGATTTTTGGAAAATATCCAAGGAAAAAAAATATTTTGTTGTAGAAATGTCGAATATATTTTTCGGACGAGGTCCATATTTCTCAGAGTAAATACAAGAAATTCATATTTTATT
>JAREIK010003785.1:170011-200684 GCA_029783825.1 Sapria himalayana
AAATAAACAGATAGACAAATAGACTGATAGATAAAAAAATACATAGATAGTTTGGCAGATAGAAAGATAGATTGATAGATTAATTGATTGATACATAGACAATTAGATTTAGTCAATTAGAAAGATAAACAAATGAATAGATAGACATATAGATAGATAGATAAATAGATAAACAAAAAGATTGGTAGATAGATATATTTACTGATAGATAGATTCACAAATAGATTGATGTATAGATATAAAGATAGATAGATTGATTGATTGATAGAAATATAGATAGATATATAGATATACAAATTGACAGATAGAGAGATAGACAAATAGATAGATAAAAGATAGGTAAATAGACAGATAGCTTGATTGATAGATAATTAATTAGATTGATAGAAAGATAAAAAAATTAACAGATTCTTAATTTGATAGATAGATAGTTAAATAGAAATATAGACCTATTGATAGTAAGATAGATAGATAGATATATAGATAGAGAGATAGACACGGATAGACAGTTAGGTAAATATATTGATAAATATATAAATAAATAGGCAGACAAATAGATGGAATGATAAAAAGACTTGTAGACTAATAGACTAATAGACTAATAGATAGATAAATAGATATATAGATAAATAAATATATAGATATACAAATATATACATAGATATATAAATAGTCATATGTATAGATAGACAGATAGATAGTTAGTTAGATAAATAGACATATAGACAAATAGATACATAGACATTCAACTAGTTATATAGATAGATAGATGGATAGAGAGATAGATAAATAAATAGTTAGATAGTTTGTGAATTAGATAGATAAAAAGATAGACCGATAGATAGATTAATAGATTAATCAATTCAAAGATTGATAGATAGAGAGAAAGAAAGAAAGATAGATCTATATACAGAAAGATAGATAGACATAAATAGAAAGTTAGGCAAATAGTTTGATAGACAAATAGATTTATAGACAGATTGATTGATGGAATGATACAGAGACTTATAAACTGAAAAATAAAAAGTTAGATAGAGAGATAGGTAGATAGATCGATAGATAGATTGCAAGATTTATCGAGAAATAGATAGACAAATAGTATGATAGATAGATTGACTGATTGATAGACAAATAGATAGATAGATAAATAGATAGACAGATAAATAGATAAATAGATAGACAGATAGACATTAGACAAATAGATAAATAAAATAGACAAATAGATAGACAGACAGATAGATAGAAAAATAGATAAATTCACATAAAGATAGTTAAATAGTTAGTCAAATACATTAATATATAGATAGGCAAATATATTATTTTACACCTAGTGATTTAAACAGATAGAAACATATTTAGATTGATTGATAGTTTGATAGATTAATAGATAAATTGATAGATAGATATATAGATAGACATATAGAAAAATATAAAGATATCCATATAGGCAGAAAGATATGTATACAGATAGATAGATAGATAGATAGTCAAATATATTGATATACAAATAGATTAATATATAGTTCAAGAAAAAGATAGACAAATAAAATAATAGATAGACAGATAAATGGATAGTCACATATACTTATAGACTTATATACTATTATAAAAATAAAGAGATAGATAGATAGTTTGAAGAAAAATTGTCAGATTGACAAATAGACAAATAAATAGAAAGCCAAGTAGACAAAAATATAGATATATATATATATATATATATATATGTTGATATATAAAAAGATTGATATATAAACCATTTGATAGATAGAAAAATAAATAGATAGATAGATAATAGTCACATAGGCAGATAGACTTATAGAATGATAGACATAAAAAATGATAGATGGATATATAATTATATATATATACAAATTGACTAATATACATATATACAAAAATAAAGTTAGATGGTTATATAAATAGACAGATAGAGAATAAGATAGTTAGATAATTACATAGATTTATAGATAAAAAAATGATTGCTATATTGAAAGACATATAGACAAATAGATAGGTAGAAAGATATATAGATATATATATATATATATATTGATTGATTGAAAGATAGATAGATAGACATATAGTTAGATAGATATTTAAACATATACAAAGATATATTGATTGATTGATAAATAGACACAAAGACACATAGACTTGTAGACTGATAAACTAAAAGACATATATCGAGATAGATAGATTGATAGATAATCTAATAGGAAAATAAATAGATAGATAGACAAACAGATAGATATGTCGATAGACATATATACAAATAGATAGATAGATAAACAAATAAATAGAAAGATAGATTTATAAATATAAATATAGACATATAAATAGATAGACATATAGATTAATAATCTGATAGATAAAAAGATAGACAAATAGTTAGACAAATACATAGATAGACATATTGATAGATAAATACATAGATAGATAGATACACAGATTGACTGAAAGATAGATATATAGATAAACATATAGATAGATAGTTATATAAACAGATAGGCACATAGATAGAAAGATAGTTAGATAGATAGGTAGATTGATAGAAAGATAAATAGGTACATAGAATGTCATATAAATAGATAGTCAAATAGCTATATATGCCAATTTGTTTATAAATAGTTAAATAGATAGTCAAATAGGTATTCAACTATTTTCCAAGCCCATTATTTAAATGGGCTTGGAATAATGACAATCCACAAAAAATTAAAACATTTATGTGGAAAGTTTTATCTAATATTATCCCAATTGATAATAATTTAAAGCAGAAAGGTATTCAGCTAGTTTCTAGATGTGAATGTTGCTTAAATGAGATTGAAACATTAGATCACCTATTTTCAGAAGGGAAAGTAGCTGCAGAAATATGGAAAAGATTAGCATCAGAAATGCAGATTAAATATGAACATCTCCCTCTAAGTTGCAGGTTTAAAAAATGGTGTAATTCAAATGTTCCTAGCATGGCACAGAAATGGATTAAAAGCAATGTTCCACCAATAGTCATTTGGTGCATTTGGAAAGCTAGGAATAAAAGTAGATTCGAAGGGTATAATATGATGGTGGAAGATATCTGGAAAGAAATAAAAGAGGAAACAAGAAAAATTTCAGAGATATGCCCTATAAAAACACAAGGTTCAAAGATGGATAAGGATACCTTACAGTTTTGGAACCTAAAAGAAAAACCACTTAAGCAGTTAAAAACAATTAGCATAAAATGGGAAAAACCTGCAAGAGGTGTGTTTACCTTAAATACAGATGGTAGTTTCGATAGAGATATGGGGGAAGCTGGAGGAGGGGGAGAAATTAGAAACTCGGAGGGGAAGTTAATTTTAGCTTTCACTAGAATATTGCAAGCATCGTCGGCTTTACATGCCGAGATATTAGCACTAAAAGAAGGAATAAGAATATGTAAAAACTTAGATATCAAGAATGTAGATATTCAAATTGATTCAAAAATAGTTGTAAATCTAATTAAAATACTGTCAATTATGTGGAAATATGAAAATGAGATAGAAGAAATTCTGCATGACATAAATTCATTAGATTTCACTATAAAACACATCTTCAGAGAAGCTAACGCTTTGGCTGATGCATTATCTAAAGATGGTAGGAAGAGAGGAGATCACGAGTATAAAGAAGATAATTTACCAAAAAAGTATTTTGGTATTATAAAATTAGATAGCATGGATTTTCCTTATATTATAAAAATTAAAAATAATAATTTTTAGTTATAAGGATTTTCTTGTGTTTATTCTGGTATTCTATGTATGATGCTGAAACAGATTAAAGTTCATATCTTCATAGTCTCATCCTGGTCCTGAGGGATGTTGCTATGATGGTTGGGATACATTGTAGTACAGCTTGGTAAGACTGCAGATAGATATTATAGATAGATAGCTATATATATAGATTGATAGATAGATAGAAAGACATATATACTTATAGATATAAAGATATAGATATAAAGATATAGATAGATAGACAAATAGATAGATAAACAGCTAGATAGATAGAAAGATAGAAAAATATATAAATACATAGTTAGACACATAGAAAGAAAGAAAGATAGATAGATATATAGATAAATAGATAGACATATAGATAAATAATTGATATATAGATAGATAGACATATAAAATAATAGATTGATAGACATATAGACGTACAGGTAGAAAATAGATAGATAGATATAAAGATATAAAGATAGATAGAAAAACAAATCGATTAACAGATAAATAGATAGATAGATATACAGATATATAGATTGAAAGATTGACAAATTGATAGATAGTCATATAGATAGACTGATAGATAGTTTGATATAATAATAAATAGATAGACATATAGTTTGATTGATAGAAGGATAGAAATACAGATAGATAGACTGATAGATAGACAGATAGATAGATATACAGATAGATTCGATAGACAGATTGATAATTTCTAGATATATATACATATAGATAGATACATAAATAGACAAATTTATAGATTGATAGATTGACAGATAGAAAAATAGGTAGATAAACAGATAGAAAAATAGGTAGATAGATAGATATAAAGATAAACATATAGACAGGTTGATATATAGAAAGATATACATATAGACATATAGACATATAGACATATTGACAGATAGAAAAATAGAGAGATAGATAAAAAATAAACATATAGATTGATTGATAGATCGACAGATAGACAGATAGTCAGATAGACATATAGATAGATAGATAGTTAGATACGTAGACAAAAAGACTAAGAGACAGATAGACAAATAGATATTCAAATAATCTAATAAAAAGATAGACAGATAGACAAATATTTATATAGATAGATAGTTAGATAGATAGATATAAGATAGAATCAGAGATAGATAAATAGATAAAGAGATAGATAGATAGACAGATATATAGATAGGCCGAGAGATTGATGGATAAATATAAAAATTTACATATAGATAATAGACATATAAACAGAAAGACAAATAGATTGTAAAAAAATTTAGATAGGTAGACAGATAGATAGAAAACTACATAGATAGATA
Source organism: Sapria himalayana (assembly GCA_029783825.1). NCBI lineage: Eukaryota > Viridiplantae > Streptophyta > Magnoliopsida > Malpighiales > Rafflesiaceae > Sapria > Sapria himalayana. The sequence goes on from JAREIK010003785.1 coordinate 175,059, forward strand.
GAGAGATAAATAGATATACTGATAGACAGATATATAGATAAACATATAGATAGATAGACATATATATAAAATAATAGAAAGATAGATATTATAGATAGATAGATATATATATATATATATATATATATAGATAGATAGAAAGACAAATAGACTTATAGACATAAAGATATAGATAGATAGACAAATAGATAGATAAACAGCTAGATAGATAGAAAGATAGAAAAAAATATATAAATACATAGTTAGACACATAGAAAGAATGAATGATAGATAGATATATAGATAAATAGATAGACATATAGATAAATAATTAGATATATAGATAGATAGACATATAAAATAATAGATTGATAGACATATAGACGTACAGGCAGACAAATAGATAGATAGATATAAAGATATAAAGATAGATAGAGAAACAAATCGATTAACAGATAAATAGATAGATAGATATACAGATATATAGATTGAAAGATTGACAAATTGATAGATAGTCATATAGATAGACTGATAGATAGTTTGATATAATAATAAATAGATAGACATATAGTTTGATTGATAGAAGGATAGAAATACAGATAGATAGACTGATAGATAGACAGATAGATAGATATACAGATAGATTCGATAGACAGATTTGATAATTTCTAGATATATATACATATAGATAGATACATAAATAGACAAATTTATAGATTGATAGATTGACAGATAGAAAAATAGGTAGATAAACAGATAGAAAAATAGGTAGATAGATAGATATAAAGATAAACATATAGACAGGTTGATATATAGAAAGATATACATATAGACATATAGACATATAGACATATTGACAGATAGAAAAATAGAGAGATAGATAAAAAATAAACATATAGATTGATTGATAGATCGACAGATAGACAGATAGTCAGATAGACATATAGATAGATAGATAGTTAGATACGTAGACAAATAGACTAAGAGACAGATAGACAAATAGATATTCAAATAATCTAATAAAAAGATACACAGATAGACAAATATTTATATAGATAGATAGTTAGATAGATAGATATAAGATAGAATCAGAGATAGATAAATAGATAAAGAGATAGATAGATAGACAGATATATAGATAGGCCGAGAGATTGATGGATAAATATAAAAATTTACATATAGATAATAGACATATAAACAGAAAGACAAATAGATTGTAAAAAAATTTAGATAGGTAGACAGATAGATAGAAAACTACATAGATAGATAGAGAGATAAATAGATATACTGATAGACAGATATATAGATAAACATATAGATAGATAGACATATATATAAAATAATAGAAAGATAGATATTATAGATAGATAGATATATATATATATATATATATATATAGATAGATAGAAAGACAAATAGACTTATAGACATAAAGATATAGATAGATAGACAAATAGATAGATAAACAGCTAGATAGATAGAAAGATAGAAAAAAATATATAAATACATAGTTAGACACATAGAAAGAATGAATGATAGATAGATATATAGATAAATAGATAGACATATAGATAAATAATTAGATATATAGATAGATAGACATATAAAATAATAGATTGATAGACATATAGACGTACAGGCAGACAAATAGATAGATAGATATAAAGATATAAAGATAGATAGAGAAACAAATCGATTAACAGATAAATAGATAGATAGATATACAGATATATAGATTGAAAGATTGACAAATTGATAGATAGTCATATAGATAGACTGATAGATAGTTTGATATAATAATAAATAGATAGACATATAGTTTGATTGATAGAAGGATAGAAATACAGATAGATAGACTGATAGATAGACAGATAGATAGATATACAGATAGATTCGATAGACAGATTTGATAATTTCTAGATATATATACATATAGATAGATACATAAATAGACAAATTTATAGATTGATAGATTGACAGATAGAAAAATAGGTAGATAAACAGATAGAAAAATAGGTAGATAGATAGATATAAAGATAAACATATAGACAGGTTGATATATAGAAAGATATACATATAGACATATAGACATATAGACATATTGACAGATAGAAAAATAGAGAGATAGATAAAAAATAAACATATAGATTGATTGATAGATCGACAGATAGACAGATAGTCAGATAGACATATAGATAGATAGATAGTTAGATACGTAGACAAATAGACTAAGAGACAGATAGACAAATAGATATTCAAATAATCTAATAAAAAGATACACAGATAGACAAATATTTATATAGATAGATAGTTAGATAGATAGATATAAGATAGAATCAGAGATAGATAAATAGATAAAGAGATAGATAGATAGACAGATATATAGATAGGCCGAGAGATTGATGGATAAATATAAAAATTTACATATAGATAATAGACATATAAACAGAAAGACAAATAGATTGTAAAAAAATTTAGATAGGTAGACAGATAGATAGAAAACTACATAGATAGATAGAGAGATAAATAGATATACTGATAGACAGATATATAGATAAACATATAGATAGATAGACATATATATAAAATAATAGAAAGATAGATATTATAGATTGATAGATATATATATAGATAGATAGAAAGACAAATAGACTTATAGACATAAAGATATAGATAGATAGACAAATAGATAGATAAACAGCTAGATAGATAGAAAGATAGAAAAAATATATAAATACATAGTTAGACACATAGAAAGAATGAAAGATAGATAGATATATAGATAAATAGATAGACATATAGATAAATAATTAGATATATAGATAGATAGACATATAAAATAATAGATTGATAGACATATAGACGTACAGGCAGACAAATAGATAGATAGATATAAAGATATAAAGATAGATAGAGAAACAAATTGATTAACAGATAAATAGATAGATAGATATACTGATATATAGATTGATAGATTGACAAATTGATAGATAGTCATATAGATAGACTGATAGATAGATTGATAGATTGACAAATTGACAGATTGTCATATAGATAGATTAGTAGATTGAAAGATTGAGAATTTGAAAGATAGATAGATAGACAGACAAATAGGTATAAAAATAGACAGACAGAAAGATAGATTTAATGATAGATAGTGAGATAGATTGACATATAGATAGATAGATAGATTGATTGACATATAGATATATATATATATATATTGATAGATATATTGATAGATAAGTAGATAGATAAATAGATAGACATATTATACAACTAGATAGTTAAACATAAAGATAGATAGATAGATACATAAACAAAAAGACATATAGTCATATAGATATATAGACTGATAGATAGACATATATATATATACAAATAGACACATAATGATATATATAGATAGATAAACAATAGATAGATAGATAATATATAGATAGACTGATAGATAGATAAACAAATATACTAATAGACAAATAGACATATTATTAGATTGATAGGTAAATATAATGATAAATAGGTAGAAAGACAGATAGATAGATTGATAAATAGATATACAAATAAATATAGATATTATTTGACAGATAGATAAATAGATAGATATATATATATATATATATAGATACAGAAAGTCAGATATATAGATAGGTATATAGATAGATAGGTTGACTTGTAGACAAGTAGACATGTAGACAAATAGATACATAGATACATAGATCTATATATAGATAGACAGATATTTAAATAGACATATAGAATAATAGATAAAAGACAGATACAGAAATAGTCCAATAGATATAAATACAGATAATTTATAGATATATATATACATATAGAAAGATTTATAGATAGATAATAGATAGAATGATAGATAATTTATAAATATATATACATATAGAAAGATACATAAATAGACAAATAGATAAATTTATAGATTTATAGATTGATAAATAGACAAATAGATAGATAGATCGATATAAAGATAGACATAAAGATAGACATAAAGATAGAAAGATATATTGACAGATAGATATATAGACATATAGACATATAGACATATTGACAGATAGATATATAAACAAATAAACATATATATTGATTGACAAATCCATAGATTGATAGATAGACAAATATAAAGATACATAGAAGACGGATAAATAGATAGATAGATAGACAGACAGATAAAAAGATAGATATACAAAAAGACATATAGATAGATATATAGGTATACAAATAGATAGATAATAGATAGATAGACAAATAGAAAGATATACAAATAGAAATATAGACAAATAGACAGATAGCAGATATACAGATAGATAGATATATAAATAAATAGATAGATAGATAAATAGACATACAGATAGATAGATATAAAGATTGATAGACAGATAGACATGTTGAAAGGTAGACATCTAGATAGGTAGACAAATAGATAGATTGATAAATAGAATGATAGAATGATTGTCAAATAGAAAGATAGTTAGATAGAAAGATATAAAAATAAATAAATAAATATCTATATATATATATATATATATATATATATATATATATATATATATTTATAGATAGAAAGATAGATAATTTGATAATTATATAGTTAGATAGTTAGATTGATTGATTAATTGATTCATATATAAATAGACAAATAGATAAAAAAACAAATAGATAGATTGGCCAATAGACAAAGCACAATTAATACAGATAGATAAATATTCATATAGAAAGATAGATAAATAGATAGATATATAGATAGACTGATAGATTAATAAACAATAGGTGGTTAGATATATAGACAAATAGATAGATAGATAGACAGATAGACAGATAGACAGATAAACAAATAAACATATAAATAGATACACAAATCGACAAATAGATAGATACATAGATAGAAAGATATTTAGATTGTTAAATAGATATATAAACATATAGAGAGATAGAATGATAGAAAAATAGGCTGATAGAAAGATAGATATATAGAAAGATAAACATATAGATAGATAGACATATAGAGTGATAGAAAGATAGATAAATAGATATACAGATAAATAGATAGACAGATACATAAATACATAGATATATAAATAGAAATATAGATAGATTGATAGATTGATAGATTTATAGATAGACAGATAGACAAATAGGCAAGTAGATAAATAAAGAAATAAATAGAGAGACAGATACACACACACACACACAAATAGATTAATAGACATACTGATAGATAGATTGATAGACCGATTGAAATATAATCTAATAGACAATATGGTAGATAGAAAGAAACACAGATAGTCATATGACACATAGATTGATAGACATATATATAGATAGACAGATAGATAGATAGACAGATTGAAAGCTTGACAAAAAGATATATAGATAGATTGATAGATAAATAAATAGACAGATTGATAGATTGATAGATATTTAGATTGATAAAAAATGATATAGACAAAAAGATAGATAGACAAATAGATAGATAGTAGATAGTATATAGTATATAGATAGAAAGATATATAGATCGATAGAAAGATAGAAAGATAGATAAAAAGATAGAAATATAGATAGAAAGATTGTAAGATAGACACGTAGATAACTAGATAGTTAGAAAGATAGAAAAATAAAGAGATAGATAGTTAGGTTGATTGGTTGAAAAATATCAGATAGATAAATAGAGAGATATATTGATAGATATACAGATAGACAAATAGATAGATAAACAAATAGAAAGATAGACGGGTAGAATTAGAGACAGATTGATAGATAGTCAAATAGACTAATAAAAAGATAAATAGATAGACAAATATACAGATAGACAGATAGTTAGATAGACAAATAGATAGATAAAAGATAGAATCAGATATAGATAGATAGATAGATATAGAGATAGAAAGATAGAAAAATATATAGATTGGTAGAGAGATATATAGATAGATTTAAAAATTCACAGATAGATAATAGGCATATAGACAGAAAGACAAATAGAATGTTAGACAAGATTGATAGGGAGATAAATAGATAGTAAGATAGAAAAATAGATAGATAGATAGAATATATATATACTAATAAATAGATATACTAATAGACATATAAATAGCTAGACATATATACAAATAAATAAAAAGATAGATATTATAGATAGATAGATAGATATACATATATATATAGATCGATAGATAGATAGAAAGATAGATAGACTTATATACATAAAGATAGAGATAGATATATAGATAAATAGATAGATAGATAGAAAGATAGAAAAATAGATAGATACATAGATAGATAGACATATATATAAATAGATAGATAATTAGATATATAGATAGATGGATATACATATAGAATAATAGATTGATAGAAAAAAGATTAACAGATAGATAGATAGATACAAAGATATATAGATTGGTAAGTAGATAAATTGATAAATTGATAGATAAAATTATAGAGAAGAATCATCCATAACCCTATAAACAGATAGATATATATAAAGATATATAGATAAATTAATAGATAGAAATTAGATAGATAGAAAAATATACAAATAGATTGATATACACAAAGATAGACATATAGATTGACCGATAGTCAATTAGATTGGCAGATATATAGATAGACAAATTGATAGATAGATAGGTAGATAGTTAGATAAATATAAAGATAGATAGAAAGATAGAGAGAGAAAGATATAAAGATAGATAGATAAACAAATCGATTGGCCGATATATAGATAGATAGACAGATTGATAGATAGATAGATTGACAAATTAAAAAATAGTCATATAGATAGATTTTTAGATTTAAAGATCGAGAATTTGAAAGATAGATAGATAGAAAAATAAATAGATATATAGTCAGACAGACAGACAGATAGATTTATTGATAGATTTTTAGATTTAAAGATCGAGAATTTGAAAGATAGATAGATAGAAAAATAAATAGATATATAGTCAGACAGACAGACAAATAGATTTTTAGACATATAGATAGACAGTTAGATAGATAGATAGATATATAAATAGATTGATAGACTAATAGATATATAGATAGACAGATAGACAGATAAATATATAGATAGATTAGACAAATAGATAGATAGACATAAAGATAGATAGAAAGATAGATAAATAGATATAGTCATATAGACATTTAGATTGATAGATAGATAGACAAATATATAGATAGAAAAATAGACACATAATGATATATACAGATAGATAGACAGATAGATAGACTAATTGATAGATAGGCAAATATACTAATAGAGAAATAGAGAGATTGTTAGATTAATAGATAAATAAATAGATAAATAGACAGATAAACAGATAGATCGATAAATAGATATACAAATAAATATAGATATTAATTGATAGATAGATAAATAGACAAATATATATATATATATATATATATATATATATATATATATATATACAGATAAAAATTAGATATATAGATAGATAGGTATATAGATAGATAGATTGACTTGTAGAAAAGTAGACTGGTAAACATGTAGACAAATAGATACATAAATACATAGATCGATATATAGATAGATATAAAAATATATAGATAGAATGATAAATAGATAGATAGGTAGGCAAGTAGATAGTTAGATAAATAGATATTTAAATGATATAATGATAGATAGATATGAAATAAACATATAGATATATAAAGAGATTAATAGATTAATATTTAGACAGACTGACTGATAGATAGATAGATAGACATATAGATAGATAGACAAATATTCAGATAGATTGATAAATAGTCATATAGATAGATTGATAGATACAAACATAGATAAATAGATAGATAGATATATAGATAAATAGGTAGACAGATAGACAGACAGACAGATAGATAATTATATAGATAGATATTTGGATAAATAGATAGATAGATAGAATGATACATTGATAGATAGATAGACAGGTAGATAGATAGGCAAATAATAAACACTTTTTTCTCAAATAGCAAGGAAAATTTCTCTAGTTAATTCAGCTTATCCCATCACTAAAATAGTTTAACAACAGATTTACTATGCAAATTATCCCAAGCTAATGTGCTTTTTCACAAAATTTTAGCAATAAAAAAAATTTCCTAGCAAATTTTTGAACTACGGTAATTCCCTACTAATTATATTTATTTCCTTGCTAATTTCAAGCATAATTAAGAGTAGTAATTAATATTTTTCGAATGAATATATATATATAATTCTCTAGCTAAATTAGCAAAGGAAAAATCCCTAACTATTTTCATTCCAAAACTATTTTCACAATTTTATATTTTTACAAAAGATTTTTTATTACATATATTTAACTTTTATATTAAATTGAAAAAAACTAATCCTATAAACTATTATTTATAATTAATAAAAAGTAAAAGCAGTAAATAAATTCTTCTGATATAATAGTTACATAGTTAAAATAAAAACATAACATAGGTATATAATCTTTTAAAACTAAATTATCATCCTCATCATTAACTGGTACATTTGTGCTAGGCTCTTTTGTGTGGGTACTCTTCTAGAACTCAGTGTGCTATCTGTCTCATCAAGGCTGCTAGTTGTGACTCCATATAGCTCATCTACTATTGCATTGCATTCTTCATTTCTTTCATCTCATCATTCACTTCTTTCATTTCCTACTTTTCTTTCTTCAAAAAAGTTATCTGAAGATCCATAAAACTTTAACTAGCTTAGAAGCAGCTATCATACATTTCTCAATGAGTTTCTGTGATAAAATAAAAAATAAAAAATCTATGCTAGATATAAATAAATTAAATATTATATTTTCCATTACACACTTAACTTTCAACATTTATTGTAGTAGTCAAATAGTTATGGAACCACCAAAGTAGTGGCCACTTTCATAACAACTATATAGTTTTTACTCACATGATTCTACATGGAAAATCACTTTCTTTTATACATATAAATAAAACCCAATGAGCACAAGCTACATTTTGCAAACACTACACCATAGATGCATCAAATATTCACATGGTGCACGCCCTATACATCAAGCACACATGCAAGTTCACTACACCACACACACACTGTGCACTTCCAGGCAGTTATGCACCATGGCTAAGCATCTACGGGACCATATCTCATGGCATCGCTGTCTGCTGGACCATGCACCCACTAACAGCATATGCTTGCAAAATAGATCAAACTCTGATAAGAACTTTAAAAAACACATTTTGTCGTATCTTCTATAATCTCAAGCCGTTGATCCAATTGATACTTTCTCCATTAGTGAATTAGCCTATCAACGTTACATGCATTAATGACTGCCTCTATTGATATCAGTGTGCTTTATATATGATTTGAGTTACCATAAATATGCTCCTTCATTGTTCCATTGTGCATGAACTCATAAACAATCATACTGCCTCCCTCTTGAAAATATCCAATGAATTGCAATAATTTTCTATGATTTATTCTTGAAAGTAGAGTCATATATAAGAGATGCAAAAATGGTCCAAACAATAATTAATAGCTACAATTTTTTGATAAGAATAAAGAAGATATTTTAGCATTGTGCATTAACTTAGTAGTTATCATGGATAAAAAATAATAATATATGATTATGTTTTTTTTTTGAGATATGTTTCTAGTTTGTATATAGTTCGGTCAATGAGCTACTCATAGTGTTCAGGGTGCTCCAATCTCATAGGTTATATTTATTCACACATCATGGTTAATAAAGTCGCATTATTTCATTTTTACTTTCTAACATGATATCAAAGACCCAGACCACTAGAACTTTAAGAAAATAAAAAAAAAAGAAATTTTCTTAGAGAAAGAAATAGTTAAATGTTAGTTAAGAGAAGTCATTGTTCAGCTTGTTGTTCAAACCATAAAAGAGCATAAGGGTAAAAGCTATAAAAAATAGGAGAATTATCAAAGGTGTAAACTTATTCCATGGAAGATTTACTTAGGAAAGTGTTATGAAATATGAGAGCAAGAAAAATCATTATTCATATCCTATTTTTATTATTTATTATAAATTAAAGTTGACTGAAACATAAAAAGAAGCCCATGAACACATGATATTCATCCATTATATGCACGAAAATGAATAGAAAGAGTACATTAGTTTGCATAAAACATGTAAAACATTATAATGATGATTTCTCCATCAGGTGGATTGGGTTAAAGATGTTAGACTTGTTCATCTCCATTATGCACCATTCATGACCATCTCATCCAACATAAAATGTGGCTTTTCCAAATTAAACATCACTTCAAAAAAAAGTCTAAAAATGTATTCATATAATTAAATATATATATAACTTTGCATATATTTATGTATAACTACTTTTAACTACTTGTATTAATATATCTATATATAACAATATGTTAAACTATATATAACTCTATTTTTAACTAGATATACTATATGTATAAGAACATATAACTATAAATAATTGTCTTTGACTATATTGATAACTAAAAAATTATTATACATAACTATATTTAAATATATGATTAACAACTTATTTTTAATATACATTTTAATATATTAGTATATAATAATATATTTTATTATATCTATACCTATACATAACTATAAGTATAAATTTATAAAATTATATGAAAAAATATATATACCTACATGTATAAATATATGTATAATTATATATGTAACTATATATATAACGACATATAACTATATTTATAATTACATGTTAAACAACATACAACATTATGCTTAACTATATGTGTATAACTATATATAAATATTTGTATAACTATATTACACTATATATAATTAAATATAACTATATTTGTAACTATGTATACATATATTTATACATATATGTAAATCTATATATTTGTTCATAACTTTGTATACAATTATGTATAACTACTTATAACTACTTGTATGAATATATCTATATATATAACTATATGTTTAGCTATATATAACCTTATTTTTAACAATATATACTCTAGGTATAAGAACATATAACTATACATAATTGTCATTGACTACATCTATAACTATAAAAATATTATATATTACTATATTTAAAAATATAATTAACATATATTTAATATATATTTTTATATATTAGTATATAAAAATATATTTTACTATATTTATACCTATAGATAACTATATGTATACATATATAAAATTATATGAAAAAATATATATACCTACATGTTTAAATATAAGTATAATTATATGTGTAACTAGATGTATAACCACATATAACTATATTATAATTACATCTATAACAACATACAACATTATGTTTAACTACATGTGTATAACTATATATAAATATTTGTATAACTATGTAACACTCTATATAATTAAATATAACTATAGTTGTAACTATGTATACATATATATAAATATATTTAAATCTATATATTTGTTTATAAGATTGTATACATTTATGTATAACTACTTATAACAACTTATATGAATATATCTATATATAACTATATGCTTACTATATATAACTCTATTTTAACTATATATACTATTAGGTATAAGAACATATAACTATAAATAATTGTCTTTGACTACATGTATAACAATAAAAACATTATACATAACTATATTTAAATATATAATTAAGAACATATATTTATTATACATTTTTATATATTAGTATATAAAATGTATTTTACTATATCTATACCTATAGATAACTATATGCATACATATGTAAAATTATATGAAAAAAAATATATACCTACATGTTAAATATAAGTATAACTTTATGTGTAACTATATAAATAACCACATGTAACTATATTTATAATTACATGTATAACAACATACAACATTATGGTTAACTATATGTCTATAACTATTTATAAATATTTGTATAACTATGTAACACTTCATATAATTAAATATAACTATATTTGTAACTATGTATACATATATATAAATATATGTAAACCTATATATTTGTTTATAATATTGTATACATTTATGTATAACTACTTATAACTACTTGTATTAATATATTTATATATAACTATATGTTTAACTATATATAACTCTATTTTAACTATATATACTATAGGTATAAGAACATATAACTATAAATAATTGTCTTTGACTACATGTATAACTATAAAAATATGATACATACCTATATTTAAATATATAATTAAGAACATATATTTATTATACATTTTCATATATTAATATATAAAATACAATATCTATACCTATAGATAACTATATGTATACATTTAAAATTATATGAAAAAATATATATACCTACATTTTAAATATAAGTATAACTATAAGTGTAACTTTATGAATAACCACCTGCAACTATATTTATAATTACATGTATATTGACATACAACATTATGTTTAACTAATGTCTATAACTATATATAAATATTTGTATAACTATGTAACATTTTATATAATTAAATAAAACTATATTTGTAACTATGTATACATACATACATACATACATATATATATATATATATATATATATGTAATTCTATATATTTGTTTATAATGTTGCATACATTTATGTATAACTAATTATAACTACTTGTATGAATATATCTATATACAACTATATGTTTAACTATATATAACGTTATTTTTAATTATATATACTATAGGTATAAGAACATATAACAATAAATAATTGTCTTTGACTACATGTATAACTATAAAAATAGTATACAAAACTATATTTAAATATATAATTAACAACATATATTTAATATACATTTTTATATATTAGTATATAAAATGTATTTTACTCTATCTATACCTATAGATTACTATATGTATAAATTTATAAATTTATATGAATGAATAAATATACCTACATGTATAAATATAAGTATAACTATATGAGTAACTACAAGTATAAACACATGTAACTATATTTATAATTACATGTATAACAACATATGACATTATGTTTAGCTATATGTGTATAACTATTTATATATATTTGTATAACTATATAAAACTATATATAATTAAATATAACTAAATGCGTCATTATTTCTTATCTTGACAATATTTTAGTAGCTCATGAAGTTTGAATTTACAACCTCCAAGGTGGTTCATTTTTTTCTCAAGATTGAATGTATCGAGCCTTTTGTTTTTGATGTGTCAATATATATATCTACACATTTAATTGATGTTTATAATATATATATATATATATATATATATATATATTTTTGTGTGTAGATATATATATATATTATTGATCATGTGGAATAATGTTAGAAAATATCGATTAATATTCAAGCTCATTTAAATTAATTGAAAAAAAACTGAGACATGAATATTAATAAACAAATCAAGCATCATTAAACTTCATTGAATTTTAATTTTACCCATTTATTCATATTAAAAATTTGTTACATTTTAAAAAAATGTTTATTAAATAAAATTAAATATAAATCATAAATATATATGGAATACATTTGTATATCTTCAGAATGCATCAAAACACTTTGTTTTTGTTTTTCTAATTGAATTTTGAGTATTAATAAACAATATTACTAATAAATGAGAGTTGTTAAAATATTATAATATTCTTATTTAAATAATATTGTAAAGCATTGGAATACAACAAAAATATTATTTTATCATTTTTATTTTAGTCTCAAATTAAAATTAAATAACATTAAACAATTTTATTGCAATTGTCCACAAGACCATTGCATTTGCTAAGGGTGTATTTTGATTTTGCTGTTTGTTATTACAAAATTCTTTTTCTAGCTTAACTATTACCATATATTGTATTTTCCATTAAAATTATATAATAGATATTTGTGTCAGTATAATATTGTGTAAAGTGAAGTTATTATCACAATAATATAATTGACCGAATATCCTCCATATGCACACAATATTAATCTGGATGTTCGTGGTAAATCATTACAAGTTCTAAAATCATTAATTACTAGTATATAAGTGATGCATATATCTTTAATTTTGTGAAATTAATAATTTCCCATTTTTCATTGATTATGTATTAATTGAGGGGTATGTAACTTTTCTTAACCAAACTATCTTTTGATTGTAGTTTTCCACGAAATAATTATAGTGTTAATGTCTGTAATTATTTGTATCTCTAATTAGTTTAAATTTGTAAGGCTAGAAATCTATAATTGTAGCTTGCTTCACATTTATGTTTTCTAGTTGAATACTTTGTATGATATCTTTTCAATTCCAAATATGTTTTTATTGATGTCTGAATTCTTCATTAATTCATTTTCCAAGAGTTCTTGTAATTGGATCTCCATTCCATTAATTTAATCTTTTTTTTATTTTTATATTCAAAGATTGAGTTGAATCATAGTAAAATTTGTGCTATTTGATCTTCATTAAGAAGTGAGAAGCTTACTCCTTCAAATTTTCAATTCATTTCTTTTTTTCTTTCCTTTCTTGTGCATTAAGATATTTTACTCCATTCATCTAGCAATAACATGATATCTATTAATCTTTACCATGCTAAAAATGCTTTATTTATTAAAAGGAAATTCTACAAATGTATTACCTCGATATTCACAATATTTAATATTTTAATATTCATCTGTAAGTAATTTTATTTAATTATTAGTATATTTTGAAGTAATTAAATATTTCATTCGAAATAATAATTAAGCATTATTATTTGCAAATAAAATAGGCAAAATGAGTTCAGATCATCAGTGGATATACAAAAGGTTTATGAATGGAATTTTGAATCAATTTTTTTTGAGTAAGCTTGAAATTTTATCAACTTTGTGGGTAGTCAATCAATATGGATGGATGGAGAAAAAAAATAAGTGTCCATGTAAGAACCACAAGTTTCAAAATATCCCATTTCGTGATGTAAACACTATAAGATATTATTTGGCTAAATATGGCTTTGTACCAAATTTTTTTGTTTGGATTTATTATGGGGAAAATACAATCACTCTGATCTTTGATCAAAATGAGGGTGCTGAATTATTTGCATGTGGTGAAGAAGCATCATACACATACCATAGAATGGTCATGGAAGCTACTGATGCTGACTTCAATTTGGATTACATGGATGAAACACCAAAACCTGAAGCTTAGAAATTTTATTAAATACTTAAAGCTATAGATAATGTGTTGTGGCATGGCTATAAAACACATTCGCAATTGTCATTTGTTGCTCGACTTATGAGCATGAAATTATAAAATCATATGTCTGAGAAATTATTTGATCAGGTGACATAACTAATGAAGTAGATTGTTTTGGAAAATAATTTGGTCACTAACAACTTTTACAACACTAAGAAGTTAGTACGAGGTATGAGTCTACTATTATAATAAAAGATTGCTGCTTCAATGGATGTATGTATATATTGGGGGGGGGGTCAAAATAATGTTATTAGCTGTAAGCTTTGTGATCATCTTTGGTTTAAGAAGGCACCTTGTGTAGTAGATATACGACAAAAGATGAAAGTTACATTTAAGAAGATGTATTACTTTCCTTTGATTTTTCGATTATAGAGACTATATACATCAAATGGTAAAGCAAATGATATGAGATGACATTCTGAACATGTGATTGAATAAGGGGTGATGTTTCTTCCATTAGATTCACTTTCTTGAAAGTATTCTAGTCATATACATCAAAATTTTGCTGCTAAAAGTCAAAATGTGAGATTAGGTCTCTACATTGATTGATTTTAGGCATTTGGCCAATTTGGACAATAGTATTCAACATGGCCAGTGATAGTGATATCTTATAAATTACATCCGTGATTGTATATGACGGAGTAATATATGTTTTTGACAATATTGGTTCAAGGGCCAAAAAATCTGAAATACATACTAGATGTTTTCTTATAGCTTCTTATAGTAGTGTTAAATTATTTGTGGGATGTTGGCGTGAATACATATGAAATCTCATAAGAAAAATTTTATTATGCAGGCAACCCTTATGTGGACAATAAGTGACTTTCCAGCATATTAAATGTTATCTGGTTGAAGTATTGCAAGACAATTTGCATGCCCGTATTGCATAAAAAAGTCCGATGCATTTACTCTCAAATTCAGTGGTAAATAGTCATGGTTTGATAATCATCATAATTTTCTACATATAAATCATTCATTCCTAGACATAGAAAAGCATTTCGAAAAAATACATTAGTGATAATAGTTGCACAAGCTATTCATTATGAAGATGATATTTTGGCAAAGATTCAGAGTTTAGGTATGAAGAAGCTAACTGAAAAGGATGCTATTGAAACTAATGGACCAATATACAAAATATTTGGATGGAGGAAATGTGATATATTTTGGGACATGCCCTATTAGAAGTCAAATTTAATTCGTAATAACTTGGATGTAATGCATATTTAAAAAAATATGTTTAACAATATTTTCAATATTTTCCTTATTTTAGACGGAAAAACAAAAGACACTTTAAAATCAAGACATGAGCTGAATGATTAAAGTTAGCATCCTGATTTAAACTGAACGAGGCAATAGGAAAATTCCTTAAAGCGTGTTACACACTTGTTAACAGGCAAGAAAGATATTATGTGGATGGCTTAAAATTTTGAAATTTTATGATGGATATATGTCAAATATGGGTGGATGTGTGGATATAAATAATCTTAAGTTATTTGGAATGAAAATCCATAACTATCATGTATTTATGAAAAGATTAATAATAATTGTATTCCATGAATTACTTACCCTTTGTGTTTTGAAGGTCCTTACAGAATTTGGTTTGTTCTTCAAATAGCTTACTACAACCAAAATCAAAATAGATAACATGGTGAGGCTGGAGAATGGCATACCACATATTATTTGTAAGCTTGAACAAATATTCCCACAGACATTCTTTGACTCAGCGGAGCTTTTTCTGGTTCATTTGGCACATGAAGCCAGGATAGCAGGGCTAGTACAATATAGGTGGATTTAGCCTTTTGAAAGGTAAATACATATAAGTAGCCATGTTTTATTATTTCAAATATAATATAATATTGTAATTTAATATAATTGAAACCTAACATTTTTATTGTAAGCATCTTCATAAGTTGAAATTGAATGTTAGAAACAAGGAAAAAGTTGAAAGCTTAATTTGCAATGCATATTTATTAGAATAAGCATCATCTTTTTGTTCTTATTATTTTGAGGATCATGTCAATACAAAGAATAGAAATATGTCTCAAATTGATGAAGGTCATGTGCTGCTAGAAGATGATTTTGTGGACAAGTTATCTATCTTGAAGCACCCTAGAAGAGTATTTGGAAGAGCAAAGAAAAGATGTATGACAAATGAAGAGTACAAAGCAACCCAGAGCTATGTGTTACTTAATTATTAGAAGGTTGCACCATATATTGAGTATCTATACCCAAAATGGTTGTAGGTTTAAGCATAAATATATAAAGATAAGAAAATAGTGTGTGCGGGTGTGTGTGTTTGGACACATATAGTTATACTATATTCATGTTGTACGCATATATATTGCATATATACATGCCTATGCATTTTTAAGTAAATATAAAGAAATATCTGATGCATACATGCATGAAACCACCATTCTTTAGTTTTTTTATTGATGAATGTTGCAGACCATCCCTATTAATCCCAAGCCTTTTCTTAACAACTTGACTGGGGAGTTGGTCATTGTAAAACTCAAGTGGGCAATGGAATACAAAGGTGAGCTACCTTGTGTTCTTTTCCTGTACATTGTAGTTTTTTTTCTCATTTTTTTTCTTTGGTTTTTTTAGGTTTCCTTGCATTAGTGGATTTCTATATGAACCTACAGGTGTGAAATCAATACCATGAAGCATGTTTTCATTTCAACTTCAATTTCCCTTTTGTTTGGCACTTTATAACATTCTTATAATTAACTCTGGACTGATGCGTGAACCTGGGAAACACTGAAGAATATGTTGATGGGCAGTTCACTGGAAATCTTGGAGAAATCTTGATTTGGAATTAAAAAATAAGCTTATGTTTATCTCGTTGTGTGAATTTTCTAGCAAATGGCAGTTGGTGTTGTATGCTCTAGTCTATGTGTTTATCTCCATGGAGTACCAGAGGACGAAGAACTAGATGATGCTTACCATGCCTAAGAGACCTATATGTGTATTTTTTAAGCCATAGAATATTTCCTTATGTTGTATTTGATGGTATGTGTATTTGCATGAAAGTACATGTGTCTGTGTTTAGACACACACACACAAGCACATACATACATGAGCAAGTATACATACATGCAACTAATTGCAAGGTTAAAAAAAGTGATGTTGGGAGTGCAGCTAGAGACAAAAAGGGAAATTGCAGATACAAGGAAGGAGTTGGAGGTGGAGAGGAAATGCAAACTATAACTAAAGGAAGCAATGCATATGACCCTAGAGGAACATGCTCAGGTGCTAGAGTAGTATGCATATTTTGAGATGGGGGAAAGAAAGCAACGTTAATTTCATAGATAGATTATACTATATACACTGTCATTAGATATATTGATGAAGAATAAGATGTAATCAAGTTTTGTTATGGTTTTGTTTTAACTATGTAACATATTATATCAGAATATTTTATTAACTGATTATATTTTTTATTAATTATAAATATTGGTTTATAGTTTATATTTTTATTAAATTTAATATAAAAATTAAAAAATATGTAATTAAATTTTATGTAAAAAAATTAAAAATGTGAAAATAAATTTGGAATGAAAATAACTAGGGATTTTACCTCACTAATTTAGCTACAAAAATTTTCCCACTAATTTAGCAAGGGAATTTTCCCTCACTAATTTTGCTTTAGAAATTTCCCTCGCTAATTTTGCTATGAAATGTAATACTCGTTAATTTTTGCGACAGACACTTTAGATTAGGAAAGGTTCCATCATTAATCCATTATTATATCTACTTTAGCGATGGAAAACCCCCATTTTTCTAGGGAATTTTCTCTAGTTACCTGAGATTTTTCTTGTGGTGCATGATGTCAAACTCACATCGACTATTAAGAAATCATAATTAAAAAAAACTAAATTAAATTACTTCATGTGAAAAATTGAAAGATGAGGCAGATAAGTTCATCGTGCTGCAGTTCAACACTACCACATTCACAAAATGATGATCCATTGTTTCAACTAATAGATGTATGAATTCTAAAATTGCAAGCTCATTCTACAACATTTATTATTCTAGTCACTAATATCTTTGCTCATTTAATAGCAAAAAAAACAAAAAACAAAAAATCAAAACAAATTGATTTGGCTCAACTTGAAATTCAACTTTGTAGATGCGATAGGAACTTACTTCATTGTTGTCAATGCCAACCAGGATAAATAAAGATGCATAGCACTGGTATATGATTTTGTAGTTATGATGCTCCACAAATGAGTACCACAAAGAGATAACAACATAGAAATAACTTCAAATAGTGGAACAATACCCATGGTTGTGAAGAATCCACATGTATGAGAAATAAAATCAGAAAAGAAGTAACAAGATGATTATAAAATAATAATGACCCACTTCTCTATCTAATAAGGCATTTCCAAATGATTTCACCTTATAGGGCATGCTGTTCTTCAATAGCTCATCATTCATAGTTGAAATTTGATCATTATATGGTAGATAATAGTTATTAAATTTTTGAATTGAACTTACATCATCATAAAAATATATCATACAGACATAAGTCTGCATATCTTTTTAGTACAAATTATTAGGTGGTGATTAATAAAAGGTAAACCAGATTATTCTAATTCAACAATATTTCAAAATTAGTTTAGTAGATTGTGAGGATTGTATGCAGCAAAAAGAGATCCAGGTAGTGATTATCACTTATAGATAATGCCCCCCCCTTCCCCCCCCCCCCCCCCACTACTGATATCTCTAGGGGCTAGACATAGCTGAGCCTACAAATTCTTCAGCAGGTTTTTCTACCAAAATTTTTTTCATTGAACCATTTTTTTTCATAGATGGACATAGAGTGAGCAGAAGTCTGACATATCTTTTTTTCCTGATTTACATACATTGAACTTGTCTGCCTTTGTGCACGAAAACTCATGTGGGGCAAGATAAATGTTATGCCTTGTCATTCCTGCATTCAAAAGTATACATGCTGCTCCCCTATTTGCATTAACTTATGATAAGATTTGCTAGCTCTAATTCCCTTTGTCCTTACATTTTGATATCCCCATCTATAGTAGAAGGATATCTTTATAGTCAAAGAAGCAACAACGAATAACAATCATGTTTGCAGAATAGAATACCAATGTTTTTTTGATGAATTTGATGAAACATGATGCGTAGAAGAATTAAGAAATGGGAGTAGAGAAAAGAAGAGATGCCTAACAATAGATCAAGTGAAGGCAATGAAGAAAAACTTTGAAGTGGAAAACAAGCTTGAACCAAAGAGGAAAAAAACTGGCTCATGAACTTGGCTTGCATCCAAGACAAATAGTTGTTTGGTTCTAAAACCACCATGCTAGGTAGAAAACCAAGCATTTAGAGAGAGATTATGGCCTCCTTAATGCAAATAATGACTCACTAAAGCTCAATTATGAAACCCTTAAACATTATCACAAAGCCTTGATAAAACAAATTAGGGAACTGAACTCACAACTTAATGCTGAAAACACGGAGACTAGTAGCTTGTTCAACAAGGGGGAGGGTCTTTTACTAGAAATAGACTAGAAGGAGTTTAAGAGTGGATTATTAGATAATGATTTGAGTGCAATCCTAAAGGATGATAATAGTTCGGATTCTAGGATTTCTTCTATCAGGTTGAAAAATTGTAGCAAATCATATATCAAATTATGATAGTCAAGCATGGAATCATGGATTATACATACAGACATGGAATGGGATTGAAGATTATGAAAGCACACATCCTCACCTCTTAATTAGTTTCTATCTACTTAAAACTGGAAGTGGTAACTTGCAATGCTCATGACCTAGTGCACAAAAAAAAACCTAGTCGAGTTTTACGTTTTTATGCTCATGACCTAGTGCATAAAAAAAATACTAGATGAGTTTTAGGTTTTTATGCTCATCACCTGCTCACGACTTGGTGCACGAAACTATGTTTATCATTGTTCCTCTCTTAAAAGAAACTGTGATGAACAGTGAGCACATGCGACAATTAGTATTTTATTTATAATTATAAAATAAATAATATATATATATATATATATATATTATGTTTATAATTTTTTGTGAATCCAATATATTTTTATGAATATAATAAGAAATAAATTTATAGTCATAAAATTTTATATTATTTGATATATTTTAAAATTTATAAAAATCCTAAATTAACTTATAATGAGAAGATCATAAAAATAAATATTCATTATTTTAATAAGAATAGAATATAAAAAGCTAAAAATCAAAATCTTATGCAATGGTTTAATTCTTAAAAATTGTAGTAAGGGAAAAAATAAAACATGAATTCAAATAAACTAAGGTCAGTTTGATAGAACTTTTCAAATGTGTTAATAAGGCAAAAAATTATTTTAAGTATTTATATGGAAAAAAAATATCATCAGTAATATTTTTTTAAAAAAAATTGAAACTCTAAAAAACACTTGAAGTGTTCTTTTAATAAACACTTGGAGATTATTTTTTTTATAACACTTGAAGTGTTATTTTAAAAATTCAAATTTTTTTGTAAATATTTTTTAAAAGATTCTTATAATCATAAAAATAGTTTTATTACAATTTTATTAATATAAATATATTCATTATTTTAGATTTTTTATAAATATTTTTTTTATAATCATACAAATAATAATTTTAAGTTTTTATTAATACAAATGTTTATGTATATTCATTTATTAATTCAAACAAATTTAAAAATTGTTTATAATTATAGAATTAATTATTTAATATTTTTATTAATACAAATATTTAAATTTATTTTTTAATTAAATCAAATGTTATTTTGTAAATATTTTTAATATTTTATAATTATATATATAGTTAATTTAGGGTTTATTAAAATAAAATTTTAAATTATTTATATATTTTTGTAATTATATATTTATAATAACCTATTTTTATAATTATATGAGAAGGCATCTTTCAAGGAACCCTAATCTATATACCATGACAAACCTTTAATATAAAAAATTACATTGAATATTAAAACAAATAATATAAAAAAAGAAAATAATTCAGAATAGATTAATGATAGAAATAATCCTTAGACAAATAGCTAGGGAAAATTCCAAGCTAAATGTATATATTTTGTAAAAATTATTAATTAACAATGAATTGATTGCATTTAATATATAATTGTAAAAAAAATTTATAGAGAATGGTTTTGTGAGTGATTTTTTGTCGAGTTAAGTAGGTAGAAAAAATCCATATCTAAAGGCATTGCTAAATTCTCCGCCATTCTTTGTGACAAATTCTAAGACGATAATGGCTAAAGAAATTTTTCAATTGAAAATTTCTGTCTCTAATCTATTACAAATCCATTACAAATTTGTTATTCAATGTAAAATCAAACAACTCTTGCTATTCCCTAGCTAATCCCTTGCAAATTAGCAAGGGAATATATTCTTAGCAAAATATTCATATGTAATTATTATAAATAGATAAATATATATATATAGACAGATAGATAAATAGAAATATAGAGTGATAGATAGATAGACAGACAGATAGATATATAGATAGATTGATAGATAGATATATAGAAAGGTATTTAGACATATATAAAGATAAATAGATTGACAAATAGACATATAGACTAATAGAATGATAGATAGAAAGAAGGATGGACTGAAAGATATATAGGTAAGTAGATAAATAGACAAATAGATAGATATATAGAATGATAGATAGATAGATAAATAAACATAAAGGTAGATAGGTGGAAAGAATGATAGACAGATAGACGGATAGAAATATAGATATATAGATAGATAGATAGATAGACAGACAGATTGATTGATTGATTGATTGATAGTCATATCGAAAGATTTGCAGATAGAAAGATAGATAAATTGATAGAAAGATAATTAAATAGATGGATAGATAAATAGGTCGATAGATAGATAGATAGATAAATAGATAAATATTTAATAGATAGATAGATATATATATATATATATATACATATACATATAAACATATAGAATGATAGACAGATTGACAGATAGATAGACAAATAGAATGATTGAAAATAGATAAATAGATAGATTAATTGATGAGATAGACAAATAGACAGATAGACAAATAGATATATAGATAGAAAGATAGATAGTTTGACAGATAGTTAGATAGAGAGATTAGTAGATGTTAAGATAGACAAATTGATAAAAAGATAGATAGATATATGGATTATAGACACATATATAGGTAGATAAAAAGATAGAATAGATAGTTATTTAATAGATAGAAAGATAGATAGTTAGTTAGTTAGATAGATAGACATATAGACATATAGAAAGATATATACATTAATAGATTTATAGATAGACAAAATTGATAGATGGATAGATAGATAGATTGATAGATGGTGAGATAGACAAATAGACAAATAGAAAAATAGATAGATAGATTGCTAGAAAGACAAATAGAGAGATAGACAAATAGATGGATAGATAGATAGACATATAGACAAATGATAGTAAAAAGTTAGATATATAGACAAATAACATACAGATAAATAGAAAGATAGATAAATAGATAGATAGATAGACAGATAGAGAGAGATAGACAAATATACATATTGACAGAAAGATAGATTGACATATAAAGAAATTGACTTATAGATAGATAGACAGAAAGACATATATACAAATAGACATATAAACATATAGACATATAGTCAATTAGACTGGTAGATATGTAGACATGTAGACAGACAAATAAATAGATAGATAGATAAAGAAATACTTAGATAGATAGATAAATAGATATATAGAAAGATAGATGATTGATTGAGACACATATATATAGACTAATATACAAATAGATAGAAAGATACACAAATAGATAGATAGAGAAATAGCAAATATGATAGATAGACAGATATATAGATAGATAGATATATAGATAGACCGATTAAAATAGAGATGAATAGACAAATATACAAAAAGATAGCTAGATATATAGACAGATAGAGATATAAACAAATAAATAGATAGACAGATAGAAAGATTGATAGAAAGATAGATAGATTGACTATTTAAAGATAGATAAATAAACATATAGAAATATAGACAGATAGATATAAATAATGATTGACAATAGATAAATAGATAGATAAACAAATAGATAGGTAGACAAATAGAAAGATAAGAAGATAGATAGATAAATAGATACACAAATAGACAATTAGATAGATATAAAGATAGATAAAAAGATATATAGATATATAGACAGATAGTTAGAGAGATAGATTAATACATTGACAGATTGACAGATTGAAAGATAGATAGATAGACATAAAGATATAAATATAGATAGACATATATATAGATAGACAAATAGATATATATATATATATATATAAATAGATAGATTGCTAGATAGACAAATAGATATATAGACATATAGATTGATAGAATTTAGAGAGATAGAAAGATAGATAAATAGACAGATAGTCAGATAGACAGATAAAAAGATATATAGATATATATATCGATAAATAGACAAATAGACAGATATACTGAAAGACTGATAGACATATAGACATATATATTGAAAGAAAGATATTTAGATAGACTGAAAGATAATTAGATAGAAAGATAGATATATAGATAGATATAAAGACACATAGATAGACAGATAGTTAGATAGATAGAAAGACAAATAGACATATTGACTAATAGATAGATAAACAAATAGGTAGATAGATAGGAAGATTGACAGATAGACAGTGGGATAGATAAATTGATTGAGAGATAGATTAAAACATAAACATATAGACAGATAGATAAATAGACAAATAGATAGATACATAGGTATACATGTAGATATGTAGATAGGTAGATAGATAGATACACAATATAAATGCATAAATAGATATACACATAGATATATAATTTGATAGACATATAGGTAAATAGGTAGATAAACAAATAGATGAACATATAGATAAATAGATAGATACATAGATAGAGAGATAGATAGGCAAGTAGATAGAAAGATTAATAGATATATAGATAGATAGGAAAGTAGATAGAAAGATTAATAGATATATAGATAGATAGAATTATAGATAGATAGAAAAAAAACATGTAGACAAATAGTCAGATAGAAGGATAGACAAGTAGACAAATAGAAAGAAAGACAAATAGACAAGTATACAAATAGATAGATAGATACATTAACAAATAGATAGATAGATAAATAGATATATAGATAGATAGATTGATTGATTGATAAATTGCTAGATAGATAGAAAAATAGATTAATAGATATATAGATAGACATATAGATAGATAAATAGATAGATAGATATTAAAGATAGATAGTTAGTTAGTTAGTTAGATAAAATGATAACCACATAGACAGATAGACTAATAGACTAATAGACTAAAAGATAGATAAATAGAAATTAAGATAGATAGATTGATTTATTGAATAATAGACAGATAGATAGATAAAAAGACATATAAACTGATAGAAAGATAGACATTTAGATAGATATACAGTT
>JAREIK010003785.1:207382-222382 GCA_029783825.1 Sapria himalayana
TCTATTTGTTTATCTATTTTTCTCTCTATCTATCAATCTGCCTATCAATCTGTCTATCTATCTATCTATTTAAAAGTCTAACTATCAATTTTAATATCTATCTATCAATCAATATATCAATCTATCTATCTATATATATGTTTATCTATATATCTTAAAATCTCTATCTATGTATCTATCTAATAATCTATCTATCTATATATCACTATGTTTATCTATCTATTTTTCTATAATCTATATATTTATGTATTTATCTATCTATCTATGTATTTATCTATCTATCATTGTTTATCTATTTAACAATCTATCTATCTAACAATCTATTTATCCATCTATCAATATGTCTATAAATCTTTTTATTAATTTATCTATCAATCTTTATATCATATTGTCAATCATTGTATGTAGCTATTTGTCTATATATCTTTCAATCTATCTATTTCATTATCAATCTATTTATATATTTGTCTATCTATCTATCCTCATATTTATCTATCTCTCTATCTATCTATCTATCTATTTATTTTATATCTATCTATCTATATGTTTAATTATTAGTCTATCTAATAGTCTATAAATCTATCTAGCAATATGTCAATCTATCTATCTAAAAACCAATCTATTAATATCTCTATTAAACTATCTATATATCTACCTATCTGCCATGTGTCTATCTGTTTGTCTATCTATAAGTTTGTCAGCCATTGAGTTAGTCTGTCTATTTGTCTATCTTTTAAACTGCCTGCCTGGCTGTTTGTCTATCTATAAGTTTGTCAGTTATTCATTCAGTCTATCTATTTGTCTATCTATTAAACTACCTGCCTGACTGTTTTTCTATTTATAAGTTTGTCAGTCATTCATTCAGTTTGTCTATTTGTCTATCTATTAAACTACCTGCCTGACTATTTATCTATCTATAAGTTTGTCAGTCATTCATTCAGTCTGTCTATTTGTCTATCTATTAAACTGCCTGCATGACTATTTTCCTTTCTGTCTAACTCACTAACTAACTATATGTCTTTCTAACTGTCTATCTATTTTTCTATTTGTTAGTCTATTTATTTGTCTATTTGTCTATCTATCTATCTATCTATATATCTATATGTCTATCTATCTTTCTTGCTATCTGTCAGTCTGTCTATCTATATATCAATCAATTAATCTGTCTATCTATCTATATGTTAGTTATATTTATATCAATTTGTCTATCTATATGTCTATCAATTTGTCTATATATATATATATATATATATCAATTTTTTTAAATATCTATTAATCTATCTAACTATCAATCTAACTATCTATCTGTCTATATATATGTCTATCTATATATCTATCCATCTATCTATGTATCTATCTTTCTGTCTATATGTCTATCTATTTATCTATCTATCTATCTATATATCTATCTATATATCAATCTGTTTATCTATCTGTCTATCAATTTTCCAATCTATCTATCTATTTATTTGGGTATCTATCTATCTAAAGATCTATTAATCAACTTGTCTATCAATATGTCTATCAATCTACCTATTAATCTATCTATCTATCTTTTAGTCTATCTATATGTCTCTCTATATGTCTACCAATCTATCTATCTATTTATTTATTAATCTATATCTATGTATCTATCTTATAATCTATATATATAAATAAATAAAATATATATATATATATATATATATATATATATCCAAGTATCAATTAATTAATCAATTAATCAATCTGTGTGTCTATCAATATGTCTATCTATCAATCTTTACTCTTTCTATCTAACTAACTATCTGTCTATGTATTTATCTTTCTATATATTTATCTGTCTATTTATCTATTTATGTATCTATCACAATCTATCTACTTATCTATTTATCAATCTATCTGTCTATCAATCTATCTATCTATCTATCATTCTATTTTAAATTATGTCTATCTTTTTATCTCTTTATCTGTTTATATATCTTTGTATCTATCTATCTATTAATCTGACTATCAATCTATTTATGAATCTGTCATCAATCAATCATTCTATATATATATATATATATATATATATATATATATATATAATCATCAATCTATTTATCTATCTATTTACTTATTTGTCTATCTATCAATTTATCTATCTATCTATCTGTCTGTCTTTTTATTTATCTATCTATCTCTCTTTCTATCTATAGATCTCTCTATCTATCAACGTGTAAATCAATCAATCAAACTATCTATCTTTCTATCTATGTATCTTTCTATCCATGTATCTATCTATTTATCACTCTATTTGTTAATCTATATTTGTTTCTATATGTCTATCAATCTATCTTTCAATCTTTCTATGAATCTATTTATTAATCAATCATTCTAACTATATGTCTATCATGTATTTGTCTATCTATCTGTCTATCAATCTATCCATCTATCTATTTATCAATTTATTTGTATATCTTTCTATCTTTCTATCCATCTATCTGCCTATCTATTTAACTATCAATTTGTCTATCTATCTATCTATTTATTTATTTATATATTTGTATATCTATATATCAATATATTTTCCTATCCATTGTCTATGTATCTGTCTATCTATCTTTCTATCCGTCTATCATTCTATCTATTTATCTATCTATTTATCTATCTATCTATTTATCTATCTATATATCATTCTATCAATCTATTTATCAATCTTTCTATCTATCATTTTATCAATCTGTTTATCAATCTATCTATCTATCAATCATTCTATAGACCAATTTATTTAGATATATGTCTATCTATGTGTCTATCTATCTTTCTATTCATTTTCCAATCTATCTATTTATAAATTTGCCTATTTAACTATCTATTTATATGTTTATTTATTTGTCTTTCTATTAACTATTTATAAGTCAATCTTACTATCTAACTATCTGTGTATCAATATATCTATCAATATGTCTATTTATTTGTTTATCTATCTATTTATCAATCTACTTGTTTATCTATCTATTTATTTGTCTATCAATATGACTATTTATTTGTTTATCTATCTAACTATCATTCTATCTATGTTTCTATATATATATATCTATAATCATATATATTTATCTTTCAATCTATCTATTTGTCTATATATCTGTATATATATATATATATATATATATATCTATCTATATGTATGTCTATCTATCTATCTATCTATCTATCTGTATGTCTGTCTATTTACCTATCTTTCTCTCTATTTATATGTTTGTCTATCTATCTATCTATCAATATATTTATGTATCTATATCTTTATCTATCTATCTATCTATCTATTTTATATCTATCTATATATCTATCTGTTTATATATATGTATATCTATTTATCTATCTATATGTCTATCTATTTTTCATTCTATCTAACTATCTTTTTATCTATTTTTCTATCTATCAATCTATTAATATATCTATCTACTTATATCTCTATATTTATATCTATCTATCTTTCTTTCTTTCTATCTGTATATATATATATATATATATGTCTATTTATCTATATATCTATTTATCTATCTATCTGTCTATCTATTTTTCAATCTATATGTTTATTTATTTGACTATATGTCTAACTATCTATCTATCTATCTGTTTATCTATCTTTCTATATATCAATATATCTGTCAATCTATTTATCTGAATATATTTCAATCAAACATTCTTACTATATATCTGTCTATCTATTTGTTTAACTAACTATCAATCTATCTTTTTGTTTATATATCTATCTTTTTTTCTATCTATCTATCTATCTATTTATATATATGTCTATATAACTATCTATTAATCAGCCTTTCTATCAATATGTCTATTAAATATATCAATCAATCAATCAATTAATCTAGCTGTCTATTTATATGTCTATCTATGTCAACCTATCTATCTATTTATATATCACTAAATCTATATCTATGTATCTATTTAATAATCTATCAATATATTTATTTATGTATGTATGTATCTATCTATCTATCTACCTATATGTCTATCAATCAATCAATCTATCTATCTATCTATCTTTCTAACTATCTATATGTCTATATATCTATCTTTCTCTATCTCTATCTATCTATCTAACTATCTTTCTGTCTATATATCTATCTTTTTATATCTCTATCTGTCTATCTATCTATCTATATATTTATTATTGTCTATCTATTTATCTATCAATCTATCTGTCTATCAAACTATCTATCAATTTTTCTATCTATTTAAATAATTATGTGTCTAGCTTTCTATCTATCTATGTATTTATATTTCTTTGTATGTATGTATCTATCAATCTGATTATTAATCTATATATGAATCTATCAATCAATCAAACATTCTATTTGTAAATATATCTATCTATCTTTATTACTATCAAATTGTTTATCTATATATCAACATATTTTTTATCTATCATTCTATATATCTATATATCTATGTTTTTTATTATTTACCTATATGTCTTTCTATCTATATATCTCTCTATCTATCAACATGTATATCAATCTGTATATTTATTTATCTTACTATTTATGTATCTTTTTGTCTATCTATCTATCTATCTATCTATTTATCTATCTTTGTTTTTATTTATCTATCAATCTTTCTTTCAATCTATTTATGAATATATTTATCAATTAATCATTTTATCTATTTATCTATCAATCTATTTATCTATCAATATGTATATCAATCTATACATATATATATCTATCGATCTATTTTTTTAACTTTTTACCTTTCTATCATTAAATCAATAGTTTATTTGTCTATCTATCTATCTATCTATCTATATATCTATATAACTATCAATCAATCAATCTACCTATCTATCTATCTATATGTCTGTCTATCTATCTATTTTTCTATTATTCTGTCTATTTATCTGTCTATTATTATATCTATCAATCAGTATATAAATCTATTGACTAGTTTATCTATCAATCTATCCATAAATGTATCTATCATTCTATCTATCTATCTATCTAGCTATTTGTCTATCTATCTAAATGTCTATCTGCCTATCTATTTCTCTATCAAAATATCTATCATTATGTCAATCTATCTATCTCTCTATCAATCTTTCAATTAATTTATCTATCAAACTATCTATAAATCTGCTTATCTACTATCTGTCTATTTATTTGTATGTTTGACTATTTATCTATTTCTCTATTTGTCTGTCTATGTACCTACCTGCATGAATATCTACCTGCCTGACTAACTGACGAATTAACTATCTACATGTCTATCAATTTGTTTATCTATCAATCTATCAATCTATCTATCTACCTATCAATTTTTCTATTTGTCTGTCTGTCTATCTGACTATCTATATATTATCTATCTATTTAACTATCTATGAATCGATTTATCTATCTTTCTTTCTTTATATTTATCTATATGTTTGTCTTTTTATCTAAATGTCTATCTATATACTATCTATCTATCTAACTATCTATCTACTTATCAATTAATCAATGAATCTTTCTTTCTTTGTATTTGTCAATCGATCTGTATATCTATCTATCTAGTTATCTATCTATCTATTTTTGTATCTTTCTGATAATTTACATGTCTATCTAACTAACTAACTATCTGTCTGTCTATCTATTTGTATATCTATCTACTATCTATCTATTTGTCTATTTATTTGTAAATATATCTATAAATCTATTTGTCAATCAATCAATCTATCTATATTTCTAATAATATATCTATCTATTTGTCTATGTATCTCTCTTTCTAACTACTTATCTAATAGTCTATCTTTTTATCTATCGATCTATCTATTAATATTTCTATCTATCTATCTATCATTTTATCTATGAATTTATCGATTAATCTTTCAATCTAAATATCTATCTATCTATTTGTCTAGCTTTTTATCTATTTATATATATATATATATATATATATATATATATATATATATATATATGACTATCTATCTGTCAATCTATTTGTGTATTTATTTATCTATATATCTAGAAGTCTATCAATCTGTCTATCAATTTGTCTATCTATTAGTCTTTTAATCTGTGTATTAATATTTATATCAAACTATCTATATATCTATCTGTCTGTCTATCTTCCTTTATGTGTCTTAATTTATCTATTTCTTTGTCTATCCATTTGTTTATCTACCTGCGGGCCTGAATGCCTGCCTACCTATTTGTTTATCTCTCTATCTGCATGTCTTTCTTTCTGCCTATTTATCAGTTTGTATATCTATTTTTATATTTGTATGTATGTCTATCTGAATGCTAATCAATCTATATATTAATCTATCAATCAATTTACCTAACAATTTATAAATTAATCTGACAATCATTTTATCATTCAATATGTGTATTTATCTATTGATATATCTATCGATCTATTTATTTAACTGTCTATCAATCAATTTATTTATCTAACTATAAATCAATTTATATATGTGTGTATCTATTTATCTATCTATTTGTTTATATATATATATAAATATAAATCTATATACATATCTATCTATCTAGCTATATGTCTATTTATCTATTTATCTATCCGACTTTCTATCTATCTATCTATCTATCTATCTTTGTTTCTATAAATCTATCTATGTATTTATCTATCTGTATATTTATCTATCTATCTATCTATCTATCTTTTTGTTTATCTTAATATCTAACTATCTATATATCTATCTATGTGTCTGTCTGTCTATCTACCTATTTATTTATTTATTTATCTATCTATCTGTCTATCTATCTAACTATCTATCTTTTTGTCTATCATAAAATCTATTTATCTATCTCTTTACCTATCTATTTATTTATCTAACTAACTATTTATTTTTATATGTGTCTATCTATTTGTCTATCTATCTGTTTATCAATCCTTCAATCAAATCTATATATTTATCTTTCTATTTATCTGTATGTCTATTTGTTTATCTATTTATCTATCTCTCTATTTGTTTGTGTATTTGTTTGTTTGTCTATCTTTTTATCTATCTATCTATCTATCTATCGACATATAAATCTATTTGACTATCTATTTATCTATGGATCTATCTATCTATTAGTATGTGTATATATATATATATATATATATATCTATCTTTCTTTCTTTCTATCTCAATATCTCTCTAATTATTTATGTATATATATATATATATATATATATATATATATATATATATATATATCTCTCTCTCTATCTATCTATTTATATATCTACTTATCTATTTGTCTATATATTTTTTTATATATTTATCTATCTATCTATCATTTCATCAATCAATCTGTATATATATATATATATCTATCTAAATGCTTGTTTGTTTGTTTGTCCGTGTGTCTATATATATGTCTATCTATTTATCTACTTGTTTTCATGACTATTTGCATGTCTGTCTGTCTATCTGTCTATTTGTGTGGCTGTCAAAATGTCTATCAATCTATTTCTTTGTCTATTTGTATATATGCATGTGCTTATATCTATCTATCTATCAATATATATGTCTATATATATATATATATATCTCTATCTATCTAATTATATATATATATATATATATCTATCTATCTATCTTTCTATCAATCTCTTTATCTATCTATCTATATATTTGTCTGTGTATCTATCTGTCTATCTATTTGTCTAACTATCTATATATCTATTTATGTATATGTCTACATATCTCTTTCTATTTGTCTAATAATTTATCAATCAATCAATCTATTTATATATCTATCTATCATTCAATCTATCTATCTATCTATTTATCTATCTATCTATTTATCAATCTTTCTATCAATCTCTCTATCTACCAGTCTATCAATTGGTTTATCTATTAGTCTATCAATTTGTCTATCAATCTATCTACAATATGTCTATCAATCTATCTTTCAATTGATCTTTCAATCTATCTTTCTTTTTGTTTATCTATCTATCTATCAATCTATCTATATGCCTATGTATCTATATATTTATCTATGTATCTATTTGTCTATATTTCTCTCATCTATCTATCTATATGTTTATATATATATATCTATTTATCTCTGTATATGTCTATCTATTGTATATTTATCAGTTTAATAATCTATCTATCTATCTATCTTACTATTAATTTAAATATTTATCAGTCTATTAATCTATATATTAATCTTTATATCAAACTATCTATCTATTTGTCTTTCTATCCATCTATATTTCTTTTTATGTGCTAATTTGTCTATCAGTTTGTCTATCAGTTTGTCTATTTATTTGTTTATCTGCCTGCCTAATTGCCTACCTCCTGAGTGTTTATCTCTCTTTTTATCTATCAATCAATTTATCTATCTATCTATTTATCTGTTTATCAATCTTTCTATCTAGCGATCTATTTGTCTATCAGTTTGTATATCTATATGTTTGTCTATCCTTCAATCTCTCTATGAAAATACCTATCAATCTATATATCAATCAATCTATCATTCTATCTATCAATCTATCTATTTATCTATCTATCTATCTAACTATAAATTTATCTATCTTTATATCTATCTATCTATCTCTTTATCTATCTGACTATATATATATCTATCTAAGTATCTATTTATCTATCTATTTGTCTATCTAACTATCTTTCTATTTGTGTATCAATCTGTCTAACTATTGATATATCAATCTATGTATGAATGTATTTATATAACGATCTATATATCTATCTATGAATTTGTCTATCTATATGTCTAACTATTTAGTTTTCTATATCTCTATATATGTGTCAATCTGTTTTTCTACCTATCTGATTGACCGTATGCCACCATGATTGTTTGTTTATATATTGTTTTTTTGTTTGTTTACCTATCTATTTATGTCTATTTGTATATATGTCTCTGTGTCTATCTATCGATGTGTCTATCTATCCATCAATATTTGTATATCTAAATGTCTCTCTATCAATATATCTATCTCTCTGTCTATTTATATATATATATATATATCTATCTATCGATTTATCTATCTATTTGTCTAACTATCTTCTATCAATCTTTTTATCTATCAATTTATTTATCTATCTATCTATATATCTGTATATCTATCTATCTGTTTGTCTCTATATCTGTCTGTATATCTATCTATCTATTTATTTTTTTATCTATCTATCTATCTATAAATCTATCTATTTATATATCCATCTATGTATTTGTCTATCTTTTTGTCTATCTATTTGTTTATCTATCTGTCAATCTATCTATCTATGTGTTTATCTATCAATCAAGTTATCTATCTATCCATTTTTTTATCTATATATCTATATATCTGTCTATATATCTTTCTATCTATCTGTCTATCTATCTATCCACACACACACACACACACACACACACACACACATATATATATATATATATATCTATCTATCTATCTATTTATCTATCTATATATCTACTAGTCTATCTATCAGTCTATCTATCTATCCATTTTTCTATCATTCCATCTATCTATCTATATATATGTATATATCTATCTATCTATCTGTTTATATGTTTGTTTTTCTGTGAGTCTATATATATGTCTATCTATTTGTCTCCCTTTCTTCAAGACTATTTGCATGCCTATCTGTCTATCTATCATTTTGTTTGTCTATTTGTATATATGTATGAGCTTATATCTTTCTATCTATCTATTTATCAATATATATGTCTATCTATCTAATTATATATATATATATATATATATATCTTTCTATCAATCTCTTTATATATCTATCTATCTATATATTTGTCTATGTATCTATCTATATATCTATTTGTCTAACTATCTATATATCTATTTATGTATCTATCTATCTATCTATCTATTTGTCTAATAATTTATCGATCAATCTATCTATCTATATTTCTATCTATTTATCTATATATCTATCTATCATTCTATCAATCTATCTATCTATTTATCTATCAATCTGTTTAGCAATCTTTTTAACAATATATCTATCTATATTCCTATCAATTGGTCTATCTGTCTGTCTATCAATTTGTCTATCAATCTGTCTACAATTTGTCTATCAATCTATCTTTCAATCATCTTTCTATCTGTCTATCTAATGATCTATCTATCTGCCTATGTATCTATATATCTATCTATGTATCAATTTGTCTATCTTTCTCTCATCTCTCTATCTATCTATATGTCTATATATCTATCTATTGTATATTTATCAGTCTAATAATCTATCTATCTGTTTGTCTATCTATTGATCTATCTATCTATCTATCAATCTTTGTATTAATTTATGTATCTATCAGTCTATTAATCTATATGTTAATCTATCTATCAAACTATCTATCTATTAGTCTTTCTATCCATCTATATTTTTATTTTTGTGTCAATTTGTCTATCTATTTGTCTGTAAATTTGTTTGTTTGCTTGCCTTCCTAATTGTCTACCTACCTGAGTGTCTATCTCTCTTTCTATCAATTAATCAATCTAACAAACAATTTATCTATCTATCTATCTGTCTGTCTATCAATCTTTCTATCTATTAATCTATTTGTCTATCTGTTTGTATATCTATATGTTTGTCTATCTGTTTGTATATCTATATGTTTGTCTATCCTTCAATCTTTCTATGAAAATACCTATCAAACTATATATAAATCAATCTATCCTTCTGTCTATCAATCTATCTATTTATCTACCTATCTATCTATTTATCCAACTGTATATCTATCTATCTTTCTCTTCATCTATCTAACTATATATCTATCTATCTATCTATGTCTTTATTTATCTATCTATTTGTCTATCTGACTATCTTTTCATCTTTCAATTTGTGAATCAACCTATCTAACTATCAATATATCAATCTATGTATTAATTTATCTATATAACTATCTATATATCTATCTATGTATTTGTCTATCTATCTGTCTATCTATTTATTTGTCTATCTCTATATCTATGTGTCAATTTGTTTGTCTGTTTACTTGATTGACCGTATGCCTCCCTGATTGTTTGTTTATCTAATGTTTTTTTGTTTTCCTATCTATTTATTTGTCTATTTGTTTATATGTCTGTGTGTCTATCTATCGATGTGTCTATCTATCTGTCTATCTATATGTCTTTCTATCAATATATCTTTCTATCTCTCTGTCTATATGTATATATATATATATATATATATATATATATATATATATATATATATATATTAATTATCTATTTATTCATCTAACTATCTTCTATTTATCTTTCTATCTATCAATCAATTATCTATCTGTATAGCTATCTGTCTGTATATATATATATATATTTCTATCTATCTATTTGTCTATCTATTTGTCTAACTATCTTCTATCTATCTTTCTATCTATCTATCTATTTATCTATCTATCTATCTGTATATCTATCTATCTGTTATCTATCTATCTGTCTGTCTATCTATTTTTCTATTTATTTGTTTATTTATCTCTCTATCTATATATCTGTCTATATATTTGTCTATCTTTTTGTCTATCTTTTTGTCTATCTTTTTGTTTATCTATCTGTCTATCTCTCTATCGATCTATCTATCTATGTGTTTATCTATCTATCAATTTATCTATCTATCATTTTTCTATTTTTCTATCTATCTATCCATCTATCTATACATCTTTCTATCTATCTGTCTATCTATCTATCTTTCTATCTATATGTCTATCTATCTATCTATCTATCTATTTATCTATATATATATATATATATATATATATATATATATATATATATATATATATATATATATAACGGTCTATAAATCTTTATATCTATATAACTATCTATCTATCTATTTATCTATCTATATATCTTTAAGTGTATCTATCAGTCTATCAATCTGTTTATCTATTTATCTATCTATCTATGTATTTGTTTATCTATCTATTCATCTGTCTATCTATTTGTCTTTCTATCTATCAATATTTCTTTCTATTTATATATCTATCTATATGTCTATTTCACTATAAAAAAATATTTGTTTAGCTACGAAATTTAGCTAGGGAAATAATCCCAAGTTAATTATCTAGCCATTAGCTAGGGAATATTATGAGATATTTGATTTTGCATTGAATTATAAATTATCAATGGATTTGTGATGGATTAGATTTCGAAATATTTGATTGAAAATTGTTCCAAGCTAATATTATCGTAAATTTTCACACAAAGAATGGTGGGCATTTTTGCAATAAATTTGGATTTTTCCTTGCTAATTAATTAAAGATAAATCCCTTGCTAAATAATATTCTAAAATTTTTCTTAATGATTTTATATTTATTTACTAGTGATTATTCCTTAAATGATAATTTTCACAAAATATATGTATTTAGATATGAATTTTTTTCTTGCTATTTTGGCTTGGGATAATTTTATAGCAAATCTTTAATGAATTAATTTGTTTTATATTATTTGTTTTTAATATTTTATGTAAAATTATATATTAAATGTATGTCATGGTCTATGGATGAGCAATCCTTGAAAATAACATTCTTCTCATATAATTATAAAAATAGGATATTATAAATAAATAGTTTATATTAATATAGGCTAAAAAACTATTTTTATGATTATAAAATTTTAAAAAAACTTTATGAAATATTTTTTCAAAAAATTTAATTATGATATTTAAATATTTGTATTTAAAAAACTTTTAATAATTAATTATATAATTATAATCATTTTTTAAGATATTTTAATTAATAAATAAACATACATAAAAATTACTACTAATATAAAGATAAAATATTTAATTGTATTATTAAATAAATTAAATTATAATAATATCTAAATTAATGAATAAACAAGTAAATATTTATATTTTATTAAAAAAAAATATTTTTATGATTATAGGCATTTTTAAAAAAATATTTACTAGAAGTTTAGAAATTTTTGAATTATAAAAAAAATTCAAATATTTCATAAAATTTAAAAATAATAAATTGATATCTAAAGATAAATACATAGATGTTTTAATTACATCAAAAAAATCTTGATGATTTAAAAAATAAATATGTCAGTGTGGTTATTAAAAGAATACTTCAATTATTTTTTTTTATGATTTTAAAAGAGTTATTTAAAATATTACTAATAAAATTTTTTTGTCCTTTTCCTAAAAACACTTAAATTTTTATCTCTATAATCACTTTTGAAAAGTACTACCAAACTGACCTTAAGTTGATTTGAATTTAAATTGTATATTTTGTCCTTGCTGAAATTTATAAGAATTAAGCAATTGAATACGATATTTTCTATTAACTTTAATATTTCATTTTTATTAAAATAATAAATACAACTTATTTTATTAAACTTCTCACTTTAAGTAATTTTTAGAAATAAATTATACTTTTATATCAAATAATATGAAATTTAATGCCTATATAATTATTTCTTATTATATTCATAAAAAATAAATTGAATTCATACAAATTTATAACAATAATATATATATATATATATATACTTTATTATAATATATTGTTTTTTTTTTATTTATGAAATAATATCATTTATGGTTAAATAAAAATCTATTTCTTTTTTTTATTTATATTTTTTAATTTTTATAATTTTAGTTTACTTTTATATATTTATCTTTTTTTTATATTTACATTCATTTTTTTATTTATAGTTTCCGTGAAATATAAAAATGCTAAGGAATTCAAGCACTTAAACCTTTTTATCTATCTTTGTGAAGAGGAAGAGAGGAGAAGTGAAATAGGACTACATGAGCACGTGCAACTCATAATTCTACTTCTTCTTGTTACCAAGTAAGATTAACAATGCTATTCTCCTTCAAAATACTAATTACATTTCTATCTTTCTATAAATTTGATTTCCACTGGCAGAGTTTGGTTGATACTAATTAATCAGTTTTAATTTTTTTCATTTTCCCCTAATTTTTTTTTTTATTTTTTCTATTTTCATATCACTTATATGATTTTGACTCTCCACAATGAAAGAAACAACATATGGTTATTGTAAACTTTGTTCTTTTAATGATTCATTTTTTTGGGTTTTATGGATTTTAAATACCAAATGTATGCTTATTGTTTTCTACTTCTATAACTTAGAAAAAAAAGTATGCTTATTATTTTCTGCTTCTGTAACTTAAGAAAAAAAACACCGTGAGAGATCAAATTTAACTTTTCTAGATTTAAATTTGATCTTTTTGGTATTGATGATAAAATATGAACCACAGATGCCATTCTGTGCTAGATCTTGCAGTTTCAAAAGAAAGTAACTCAAGTTCATCAACTGATTCTAATGTGATGTATCTGTTTCATTTGAATATCGCTACTATGCAGTTTGTCAGTGTACAATCTGTCATTAACTGATAATCTTGTTTCTGATTCCCAACAAATCATAGTTTCTTTTTTCCTGAATGAATATCATGTGGTTCATCTAGCTTGACATTCGAGTTTATGTTAGAAGAATATGAGCATTTCTTAGAAACTAATCTTCTTTGATTTGGATTTTAGAATTGGTTTTAGTGTTGGTGGTATAATACCTGCATTTTCTTTTTCTTCTCAGTTGATCACTACTATATTTTTCATTAAGTTTTATTTCTAATTTGGAATATGAATTCTACATATTTAGCTATTCTTTTTTTTAATCTCAATTGGACCTGCAATTCCATTTATATGGGGTAAAGTTCCATAACCATGCACCATGCAAAACATACATCTAACATCACTTTATCATGATTATAATTAATCATTTATGGGCATTCAAATTTTGGGGTCCTAGGGGCATCGCCCCTAGTAGGGTCAAGGGGCATCATCACTTAACCAAAACAAAATTGATTTATAAAACTGATTTATGACTTTAATCAAATCACAATTTCATCTATAAAATTTTTTAACATTTATATATCTCCATATAACAATTAAATGAATCTATAATCGCTTATCTATAATCACAATTTTATCTATAATATTAATTCATGGATGTAATCACACTATACTCTTGTTTATCATATAAATACAATTTAGTATTCGG
>JAREIK010003785.1:229882-233580 GCA_029783825.1 Sapria himalayana
TGTCTTTCTGACTATCTATCTATGTATCTTTCTTTCTTTCTGTTTATCTGTTTATATATCTACCATCTATCTTTCTATCTATCTATTTGTCTATATATCTTTCTATCTATCTAATTGTCTATATATATATATCTATTTATTTGTCTATCAATCTATCAAAATATCTTTATTTGTCTATCTATCTATTTATATGTCTTTCTAGTAATCTACCTATCTACATATCTATCTATCTGTCTGTCTATTTGCCTATTTGCCTATTTGTCTATGTATATGTCTGTCTATCTATCTATCTATTTAACTACTTGTCTATCTATTTATCTATTTATTTTATATCTATTTATCTCTATCTGTCTATTAGTCTATCTATATATCTATATATATGACTATCTTTATATGTATTTATCTCTATTTGTTTACTTGTCTATCTATCAATCTATATATCTATCTATGTTTCTATATGGGTATCTTTCTATCTAGCAATAGCTCTATCTGATTATCTATATATGTACCTATTTGTCTAGTTGTCTATCTATCTAAATGTCAAACTATCTATCTATCAGTCAATTTGTCTATCAATGTATTTATATATCTAAATATCTATCAATCTCTTTCACTATATTTTTCTATCTATCAATCTATTTATCTATCTATCTATCTGTCTATCTATCTATCATTTTGTCTATATATCTCAGTCTATCTACCTATCTATCTATCTTTCTATCTATCTATTTGTCTGTCCATTTATATATTTGTTTATCTATCTCTCTATTTATGTTTCTATTTATAAATCTAATTATATATTTGTCTATCTATCTTTCTGTCATTCTAGTTATTTATCTATTTATATATATATATATCTTTCTTTCTATATATATATCAATATATCTATATTTTTAACTATATTTATGTCTATTTATCTATCTATATATCTGTCTATCTATTTATCTATCTATCTGTCTATCTATCTATCTGCATATGTGTATATATATCTATTTGTATATCTTTTTGTTTTTTATCTATTTAGCTATCTACCTGTATATTTGTCTATTTGTATATAATTGTATCTGTTTATATATCTATCTCTCTATAAGTATATAAGCCTATCTTTCAATCTCTCTATCGATCTATTTGTCTATCTATCTATCTTTCTTTCTTTCTATCTATCTATTTGTCCATCTCTCATTCTATATATCAGTCTATTAGTCGACTAGTCTATCAGTCTATCTAATAATCAATTTATTTTTATATCTATTTATTTATATATCTATATGTATATATTTTTGTCTATCTATCTATATACCTATTTTTTTATCTATATATCAGCCTATTACTCGATCTTTCTAACTATTATTTGTCTCTCTGTCTATTGGTTATCAATATATATAGCAATTATATGTATCTTTGTCTATCACTCTATTGGTTTATCTATCTATCTGTATATCTGTCTATATGTTTATCTATCTATCTATCTATTTGTGTATATTTCTATATGCCTATCAATTATCTATCTATCTGAAATCTATCTATCTACAAGACTATCCATCAAGCATCTATATCTCTATTTGTCAAACTATCTTTCTCTAAATCTTTCTATCAGTATTTTAGTTTATCAGTCTATCAGTCTATTAGTCTATCAATCTATATATCTATCTATTTTTCTAGCTATCTTTCTATCTAATTTTCAATCTATCTATCTTTCAATTTTTCTATCTATCTATCATACTTTTAGTCAATATCTCTATCTGTCTAATTATCTAGCTATCTATCTATCTATTTGTTTATATATCTATCTATCTTTCTATCTATCTAATATCTATATGTCTATCAGTGTATCAATCTCTTCATCTAACTATCTATCTATCCTTCTACACACACACACACACACACGCATATATATATATATTTCTATTTATCTTCTTATATTCCAATCTATCTATCTATCTATCTGTGTGTCTGTCTATCTATCTTTTTATCTTCCAATCTATCTATTTGTCTATCTATCTATGTGTCTATATATTTATTTGTAAATCTATCAATATGTCTATCAGTGTATATCTTTATATATCTATCTATATATTTGTCCAACTTTCTTTTTTTATCTATATATCATCTATCTATCTATCTATATGTCTATCTATCGATCTTTATTTATTTCTATCTATATTAGGTATGTCTATCTATATATATGTAGGTATGTATGTATGTATGTATGTATGTATGTACGTATCTATCTATGTATCTATCTATCTATTTGTCTATCACTCATCTATATATCTTCCTATCTGTATATCTATATATCTATCTATCTATCTATCTTACTATCTTTCAGTCTATTAGTGTATCAGTCTATCAATCTTTCTATCTATTTCTTTATTTGTATATCTGTCTATCTATAAAGCTATCTATCTATGTATCTATCTACCAATCTCTATGTCCATCTATCTATGAATTTATTTATCTTTCTATCTATCTGTCTATCTATCTATATATCTATCTATCTATCTAATTATATATTTGTCAATTTATATATTTATCAATCTAAATATCTATATATTTTTGTATCTATCTATATGCCTATTTGCCTATATTTTTATCTATCTATTTATTGATATATCTATCTATGTATCTAATTGTTTATTTGTCTAATATATCTCTCTATTTATTTCTCTATCTTTTTATTTATTTATCTTTCTATCTGTCTATCTGTCTATCTATCTACCAATCTCTGTCCATCTATCTATGAATTTATTTATCTTTCTATCTATCTGTCTATCTATCTATCTAATTATCTATCTGTCAATTTATATATTTATCAATCTAAATATCTATATATTTGTGTATCTATCTATATGCCTATTTGTCTATATTTTTATCTTTCTATCTATTGATATATCTATCTATCTATTTGTCTATTTGTCTCTCTAATATCTCTCTATTTATTTCTCTATCTTTTTATTTATCTTTCTATCTATCTATCTATCTATCTGTCTATCTGTCTATCTGTCTAAATGACTATTTATCTATTTGTCAATCTATCATTCTATTTATCTATCTAGCTTTATATCTACTTATCTGTCAATTTACCTATATTTATAACTATTTATCTATATATCAATCGATCTATCTATCTAAATATTTGGCTATTTGTCAATCTATCTATTGATCTATCTATCTATTTGTCTAATTTTTATCTTTCTATCTATCTATTTATTTTCTATATCTATCAAACTATATATCTATCTATCTTTCTTTCTTTCGGTCCATTTGTTTATGTCTATCAGTCTATTTATCTATCTCTCTATCTTTTTGTCTATCTATGTATTTATTTTTCAATCTATCTATCTATCTATCTCACAATATATCTATTTGTCTATCTGTCTTAATGTTTATCTATCTATCTTTTTATTTGTCTATCTATTATTTATCTATCTATATATCTATATATTATCGATATGTTGATTTGTTTATTTTTCTATCTATCTATCTATCTATTAATATATATGCCTATCTGTCTATCTTACTATCTGGCTATTTTTTTATTATTTATCTTTCTATTTGTTTATCTGTCTATCTATCTATCTACATATCTA
This sequence comes from Sapria himalayana, assembly GCA_029783825.1. NCBI lineage: Eukaryota > Viridiplantae > Streptophyta > Magnoliopsida > Malpighiales > Rafflesiaceae > Sapria > Sapria himalayana. The sequence continues at coordinate 233,473 of JAREIK010003785.1, forward strand.
TATATTTATTCTATCAGTCTATCTAACTATCTATATTTGTATTTATTTTCTTTCTATCTATAAATCTATGTTTCTATCTATCTACCTATCTATTTGTTTATCTATATA
>JAREIK010003786.1:0-41192 GCA_029783825.1 Sapria himalayana
GATATGGTGGCTATGAGCTGGTACTAATTCTGGAACATTATGTAACATACCAGTTGAATTTGGTTCATTTCTGTGTCCACGTCCAGCTCTACCACGATCACGACCTTTAGGCATCACCTTCTATACAAGATAAAACAAACAACAAAAAATAGAAAAATAATGAACAAGCATGCATTTTCAAATAAAACACACCAATAGATTTCAAAAAAATATAAAACAGCTTTGATAGTTTAAATTTATGATAAAATTATAACAATTTAATTATCATCATCACTATCATCCTCCAATGGATATTATGATATTTCTTCTGATTCCGAAAGAAGTTCGATCTCATCTTCAGATAGAAATTGATCATATTCAATTTCTATTGTGCCACCATATGAGTCACATATATTTTCTGGATCTTCATCTACATTCAAAGGCTCGATATTATTTATGTCATCTTTTTGGAATGCTGGTGCAATTTCTACATTTGTACTTCTTTGTTGCGATGGTGATAGTTCAAATTTTGATCTTGCTTTGATCTTGCAAATCGCCGACCAATCTTTCTTTACACGAGATAAACTCGGATATGTACAATAATATACTTGAGCGGCTTGAACTACCATAATAAATGGCTCATTTTGATTATATCTTTGTTTATGATTAACATCCACTAGCTTATAATCCGAATGAATCTTTATGCCCACATTTGGTGTAGGATCAAACCACTCGCACTTAAATAATACAATCATATTATTTTCGAGTCCAGGATACTCCAACTCAATAATCTCTTTGAGTTGACCATAATAATCAATCTCATCTGCAATATATTTTGTGCCTTTAATACATACACCACTATTCATTATTATTTTAGAAGAACCGTGTCCGATTGTGTGAAATTTATATCCATTAACAAAATACCAAGGATAGGTTGTCACATATCAAAATGGGCCTTTACTTAGATTCTGAATAAAAATATTTGAATATCTATTTGAAGGATCAATTACCTGTGACATTAATTAAAAAAATTGGAATTAACAAATAAAAGATAAAAATAAATTAAATAATTCAAAATTTAAAACTTAATAATTCTCACATAATTTTTGAACCAATTTGCAAATTCATTTTCTAGCATATAATAGACATCATTGCTAGAAATTAATGGTTGCCTATATTTTAACTGCTCTATATAAATACTACACAAATATAAAAAGAGAAAAAAAAATGTCTATTAATTTTTAATAATTCCTATTAAAGATAAAATTAAACTATGATTTAACCTGCAACTATTTTGTGTATACATACTCAATGTATAGTGCAACCACAAAATCATCTTCTACCATCACATGACCTTCATAATTCCACGACACATTTCAATTCTTTGTATTGACATGATCCTCAAAATAATAAGAACAAAAAGATGATGCTTCTTCTACTAAATATGCATTACAAATTTAACCTTCAACTTTTGCCTTGTTTCGAACATTAAATTTCAACTTACGAAGATACCTACTACCTCAATGTTAGGTTTCAATTTGATAAAATTACAATATTACTTAAAATACGAAATAATAAATCACAGCAAATTATATGTATTTACCTCTCAAAAGGATACATCCACCTAAATTGCATTGGCCCAACAATCCTTGCTTCATATGCCAAATAGACTGGCAAATGCTCCATTGAGTCAAAAAAACTCGGTGGGAATTTCCATTCTAGCTTACAAATAATAAGTGGAATGTCATTCTCCAGCATCACCATGTCATCTATTTTGATTGTGGTTGTAGTTAGATGTTTGAAACAACAAACTTAGTTCTGTAAGGACCTTCCAAACACTTTGTGGAAGTAATTCACAAAATGCAATTGGTATTAATCTCTACATAAATACATGACTGTCATGACTTTTCATTTCAAATAATTAAGATTCTTCATATCCACGCATCTACCCATATTTGACACATATCAATCAAGGAATTTCAAATTTTTAACTCATTCACACAATATCTGTCTTGCCCTCTTATCAAGTGTGTAGCAAGCTTTCGAGAATTTTCTTGTTTGCTCATTCAGTTTCAATTCAGGCCGCCGACATTAATCATTCAGCTCTTGTCTTGATTTTAAAGTATCTTTTATTTTTCAATCTACATTAAGGACAATGTTGAAATATTATCAAAAATATCTTTTTCAATATGCATTACATCTAAGTTATGCCAAATTAAATTGGACTTCCAATAGGGCAAGTCCCAAAATATACTACGTTACCTCCAGCCAAATAATCTGCCTATTGGTCTATTATTTCCAGTAGCATCCTTTTCAGTTACCTTCTTCAAAGCCAAACTATGAATTTCTATAATAATATCATCTTCTGAATGAATAGCTGGTGCAACTGTCATCACAGTTTTATTTCTTTGAAATGTAGTTCCATTTCTTCGAAATGGATGATTCGTAGGTAGAAACTTACGATGGTTATCAAATAATGACTATTTACTACTAAATTTGAGGATAAATGCATCAGAATTTGTCATGCAATACGGGCATGTGAATCATCCCATGGTACTCCAGCCAGACAACATTGAATATGCAGAAAAGTCATTTACCATCCACATTAGAGCTGCCCACATAATAAAAGTTTACTTCTTTGAGATATCATATGTATTCACGCCAACATCCCATAAATGATTTAACTCTACAATAAGAGACTGTAAGAAAATATCCAGCATGTCTTTCGGATTTTTTGGCACTTGAACCAATATTGATAAAAATATATATTGCTCCTTCATACACAACCACGGAGGCAAGTTATAAGGCATCACTATCACTGGCCATGTTTAATACTGTTGTTCAGATTGCCCAATTGGCCGAAATTCATCAGTGTAGAGACCCATCTCACATTTCGACTTTCTACTGCAAAATCTTGCTATATATAATTAAAATACATCCAAGCAGGTGAATCTGATGGATGCCGCATTACCCCTTCTTCAACCTCATGCTCGGAATGCCACCTCATATCATTTGCTGTAGCATTTGATGCATATAGTCTTTGTAATAGAGAGATTAATAGGAAATAATACATCTTCTTAAAGACAACCTTCAATTTTTTTCACGTTTCTACAGCACGAGGTGCTTTCCTAAATCGAGGATGGCCACAAAACTTATATCTAATTAAATCACTATTACTGCCCCATTATAACATGCATTCATTTAAACAACAATCAATTTTTTCCACTGGTAGACCCATTCCTCGTAGTAACATCTTAGTGTTGCAATAGTTGTTAGTGATCAAATTATTATCCGTAACAATCTCCTTCATGAGTTTTGTCACCTGATCAAATAATTTCACATACATTCAATTTTCTGACTTAATGCTCATTTTTCGACCCACAAGTGACAATTGCGAATGTGTTTTACAACCAGACCACAACTCTTTATCTACTGCTTTAAGCATTTCATAAAATTTATGAGCTCTAGGATTAGGTAGTTCATCCATGTAATCTATATTAAAGTCAGAACTAGTAGCTTCCATGATCATTCTATGGCGTGTGTTTGATGATTCTTCACAACAAGCAAATGATTCAATATCCTAATTTTGGTCAATATTCAGAGCCTTTGTACTTTCCCCATGATAAATCCAAACAAGATAATTTGGCGCAAAGCCATATTTTTCCAAATGATATCTTATAGTATTTGCCTCACGAAAAGGGATATTCTGACACTTTCAATGATTACATAGATACTTAATTTTTTTTCCATCCTTCAATCTCAATTGACAACATGCAAAATTGTTGAAAGTTTCAAGCCCAATAAAAAAATCATTATTCAAAAATCCATTAAAACCCTTTTGTACATCCACTAACGATATGTGCTCATTTTGCCCTATTTTATTTACATAAAATAATGCTCAATTATTAATATAAATAAAACAGTCTATTACTTAAAAATATACAAAGAATGAAATAAAATTACTTACAGATGAGTATTTATAATTTAAATATCATGAATATAGAGGCAAGCCGGTTGCACAATCTACATTAATAGATAACGTAATTTTTAGCATGATAAAGATTAAAAGATATCATAGTTATACTAGATAAAGGGTGCAAAGTACAATAATGCAAAAGAAATGAAAGCAAAAAAAAATACATTTAATGTTTGAAGGAGGAGAGGGAGGGAGAGAGAGAGAGAGAGATATATATATATATATAAGGTGGGGAGAGAGATGGGTAGAGAAATCGAGAGACGGGGGGAAAGGAAAAGAGGGAGAGAAAAGGAGAGAGAGAGAGAGAGAGTGGGAGAGAAAAGGTGAAAGGAAGAGGGGGGAGAGAGGGAAAGAGAGGGAAAGAGAGCGAGGGAAAGAGAGGGAGAGAGAGAGAGAGAGAGGGAGAGGGGGGGTTGAGAGAGAGAACAAGCAAGAAAGAAGAGCCAAAAAAATAACACGAGAGAGTGTGACACAAAGAAAAAGAGGAAGAGAAAGACAGAAAGAATCATAGAGGGAGAGAGAGACACAGAAATTGTAGTGTTAGAATGAAGAAGTATATAAAAGAAAATATAAGTTCATTTGTACAAACCTATCAAATATTACATTTTTTGTTATACATAAGTTCATATTTGAGCCTGAGGCCCAAGGGCTGGGATTAGGTAAGAGTACGACCCTTATTTGTAAAATACAATATATGAGCCTGATCAATGTCACTCTCATGCTATGTACTTACATATTGTTGATATTATATCTTTAGCTATTTTATTTCAAGTTGGTGCAACAAAATAGTATTATCCCATATATAATTATATAACTACATAGTAAATGTATTTTTAAATTGTTACATTTAGTTTAACATATAATTATATATGGATATATGCATACAAGTTGTTATAAGTAAATATAAATAAATGTATACAAAGTTATAAACAATTATATAGATTTACATATATGTATACATATATGTTTACATAATTAAAAATAAAGTTATATTTATTTATATAGAGGTTTTATAGATATACAAATATTTATATATAGTCATACACATTTAGTTAAACATTATGTTGTATGTTTTTATACATATAATTATAAATATAGTTACATGTGGTTATACATATAGTTAAACATATAGTTAAACTTATATTTATAAATGTATGTAAATATATTTTTTCATATAATTTCATATATTTATACATATAGTTATATATAGGTATGGAAATGCTAAAATACATTTTTTATACTAATATATAAAAATGTATATTAAATACATGTTGTTAATTATATATTTAAATATAGTTATGTATAAAGTTTTTATAGTTATACATATAGTAAGATAAAATTATTTATAGTTATATGTTATTATACATATAGTATATATAGCTATTAATATTTTTATATATTTAAACATATAATTATATATAAATATATTCATACAAATAGCTATACACAAATATATAAAGTTATCAATAAATATATAGATTTATATATATGTCTACATAGTTATAAATATAGTTATATTTAATATTGTAGAGTGTTATATAATTATACAAATATTTATATATAGTTATACAAATATTTATACATAGTTATACACACATTGTTAAATATTATATTGTATGTTATTATACATGTAATTATAAATATAGTTAAATGTGGGTATACTTAGAGTTACACAAATACTTATAATTCTAAACACTTAAAATAATCAAATCCTACTTGTGTTATAATGATAAAGATTTTTGAATCCAAGATTTCTAAAAAGTTACTAGTTGGATGGTTGGTGGCATCATTAAATAGGTGTATGCCCTGGGTTTTAACCTATCATTTTTCTTTAAAGAAGTATATTTTGGTAAACTCTATGAGAATTAAAAATTGATATTTGATTTCTGAAACTATTATTTTAGATTTAAATTTTTTAAAAACTTATGTGAGATAAACAAAGCTGATGCATTTCGGTGCAATAAAAGTTATAATATTATATGAAAAAATGTTAAGGAGAACCAACATGAAAATAATTATATTTTTTACAATATTTAATTTTAATATAAGATTTGGTGACCCAAATCCAAAATATTTATGATTTGGGTCTTCCAAATTCATATACTGATTATTACCTTTATTTTTTCATACGGAATGAATATACTCAAGTATGCATATGAGTTTATGTAGAAACTCATTATTTCCTAAACAAAAACATATGCATATAGAGTTCATAAATACGCTGTATGCATAAACATATGCATTAACTCGTTTTTGCAAACTGAGTAAGCTGAAAAAAGTTTATGCATAATGTTTTTTTTAATTATATTGGGATAATTATTAGTATCCGAATATAGGTACTAAAATATAACCCAAATCATAGATTTTTTTTTTGGATTCCATAAAATAATTATTCGTTATATATATATGTGTGTGTGTGTGTGTGTTTATATATATATATATATATATATATATATATATATTATTTATAGGTTAAGAATGAAAATATTAAGTATTATTATTATTATTAGTGTTGTGGAGGAATTCCATTTTTTTTGCAAAGTTAGATAAAAGTTAGTGCTATTTTTGGATACAACAAATTATAAAATATAGTAATTTCATTGTCAAAAAAATCTTTTTAATAAAATTTTAAAATTGAAATAATTTAAGAAAATACTTCTCAGAGCAATATTCCTACCTTTTAGTGGTATCAATGCATAATATTAAATTGTTTTTGTTATTTTGTTTTGTAATTTAAGAGATGCAAGCCTAATATTTTTTTCTATTTGAAGATTAGAATGATAAGGATTTCTTGTAATGCATGTAATTGCTACTTAAGAGCTATAAGGCTACTCTAATTTTTTCATCATTGTAAACTTTTTCTCCTTCTCTTACTGCTTCTTCTTCATCTTTTTCTACTTCTTCTTCTTGTACTGCTACTACCACAAATGGGTATCTACTTTCAAATGAAAATGCTCATTTATAGATGAGATAATATTTCTTTATGCTTTATCTTTAACATGGTCTATTGTATATGCCATTATACTTTCTCATTAATCAAAGATAAAAATATAGATTATAGTTCAATTGAGAAAGCATGCTAATAGATGAGTATCTAATTGCAAATAGAGTATAAAGGGTAGATTAATTACCAATTGTTCAAGATTAATAATAGATGAGTATCAACTTGCAACATATAGGAATCCATTTGTTAGAGCATATGTTTGAGTGGTTGATTTGACATTGTTGACAACTTCCTTGATTTGATATAGAGCATAGTGATATATGTATCTCACACATCAACCGTGATACAACATCAATATACATTTTTTTACAAGGTAAATGGTCTTGAGGTTGGTAATATATGTTCTACAAATCATCTCCATTGGAGAAACTAAGGTCTTGAAAGACTAACTACAGTCTCCTTTAATGATAATATTTTCTCTATGACAAGATCAATCAATCAAAAAGTTTGGTTACCTAACAACAACAAATCAATAGAGCAAGCAAAGACATGAATATTCAATTGATATTCCTTTCAATCTCAAAAGATAATCAAAAGATAACCATCAATGGGTTTGAAACCTATTTGAAAAATATTATTGCTCAAATATCAAAACATTTAATTAAATATGATAATTTTAAATTAAATCAGAAAATTATTTTTCATTTTCCCAAACTATACTTAATAGAGTTGAATTAAAAAATAGAATATATATATATATATATATATATATATATATATATATATATATATATATTCACATTATTTTATTACACACACACGCGCACATACACACTACAAAAATTATGAAAAGATTAACCAAAATGGCTTTTCTGTATTTTTCAAAAATGATGTTAAATGCATAACACATAGTAATTTTAATAATGCAAAAATTATTAAACAAATTTACACACTACCATAAAATAAAAGAACACAACAAAAAACTTATACTATCAAAAAATACCCTGCTAAAAAACTTACCGTAAATAACACAAACTATGATCATACACACACTCTCATTTTATCATTTATATAATATCAAAATATAGATTAAAACTATTTGTTTCTAAATAATTATTCTAAAAAATTTATTTTTTAGAATAATTTTTAGAATCATCTTTTTGTGCTCTTCATGCAATATAGATAATAAATCAAGAACATATGTATTTTTTTTTCGGGCTCCTCACTCAATAACACCCGTGAACAAAAACATTAGCAATGGGCCATGAATAATTGAAGTTTTAAATAGAAATATTTATAACATAACAAAAAAAAGATACCAGCAAACTATAGCATCAAAATCACCCAAACCATGATAAAGAAGTTCACCCACTTAATACCAACATGCCCAAATAATGCATAATAATTTTTTCATTTCACATCTATGGTAATAAAAAAATTATAGATAAAATTATGTTAAAATAGTTTATATATACTTTTTTATAGTTATATATATATAGTTATGTTGAAACACACTTATTTAAAGCAAACTTATATTTATGTATACTATTTTTGTATACAGTATGTAGTTATTTATATTAAAAAATTTTTTAATTCGGCAAACCTACTATGCACCATCAAAATCCACACAATGACAATGCATTATATCACAAAAAGCATGACGTATGTATATGATTAAGTATATATACACAATCCAAAAACACCACGGTGAATAAAGGAGAAGAATTTTAGAAACATTAAAACTTAAGCTTAATCAAGTTAATTGATGAAGAATAAATGTATAAAACTTACCTCAAATCAAATAAAAATTGAATCTTAAACCTCGAAATCGAATATATGTTGAAGCATCGGTGTCGAGGGATGAATGGCCTTCTGTGGAGTTTCGAGTCACTTAAGCGTATGTGTCAAAGAAGATAATCGGTGTCGAAGAAGATAATCAAATTTTTAATATTTTTAATTATTATAACATTAAATAAATAATATATATATATATATATATAATCAAAAAGACTAATTAATTGTATTCACTATAAAAAATTTTTCGAAAAAAATTAATGTGCATGTTGCAAGGCACAAATGAAAAATAAACACCTTAAAATTTTTTATTATAATATTAATATAAACAATAAATATATAAACAATAAAAAAATATGATTAGCCTTATAAAAAAAATCAAATAGGTACAAAATTAACAAACTCCATATAATAAGACATAAATAAAAAGATAATTTGCCTTCTAGTGACTCCCCTAAGAATTATAAAATACTATTAATGTTAAAAAATATATAAAAATTTATATTTTATAATTTAAAATATTGAAAGCATATTTATTATTTTAATAAAAAATTAATGTTAAAAGCTAATAGTCAAAATATTATTCAATTGTTTAATTCGTATAACTTTTTTTAAGAGCAGACATCTATGTATTTATTTATAAATATTAATTTTTTTTTTATAAATTTTTGTTTATTAATTTAACCCTCTCTTTTGGCGGAGGAATACCATTTGTACAAACTAAATCTACCCTTTCCCCTCTTACACCCTTTCTTATCCTCCTTTTTCAAATAAAGAATCCAAATCTATTTTATTTTTCTATTCTTGCTTTCGAGTAAGCTGTTTTTTGAAGAACTTTGATGCTCTATTTCTCTGGTGAAGCCTTCTTTTAATTTCTTTACTTGACTTTGGGAGCTCAGCCTTTGAATCGTTCTTGATCCCACCCATGTTTTCACACCTTGTGCTAACTTGAAAGTACTGTCAATGGCAAGTGTTCAGGCCTTTGAGAGGCTCACTAAAGCTTCCACTTTAGCTTAATATTAGAGCTTTAACAGAGTCATATGGTATTCTGTTCCACCACGAGACATTTCAGCAGCCTTATTCAGCAGCTTTTTCGTTCAGCAGCTTTTTCGGCAGCCTATTTTGCATCAGTTTCAGCATCCAGCAGCCTTCATTCCCCCTCAGTCCAGCTGCTTCATTCCAGCCATACATGTGCAGCTTTAACATCAGTACAGCAGCATATCCGCGCAGCAGCTTTCACAACCTCTTTCACACCAACCCATCAGCTTTCCCAGCAGCTTTCACTCTAACAGACTCTAACTATTTCTATATACTTTTGAAATGCTTTAAATTAACACATACTTCATAACACATCCACTTGTGTTTCAGACCATACCATATTCACACATTATAACACATCCATCCTAGCATTTAAATAACTAAAATTAATACAGACTCAGAAGATTGACACAAAAACTTGAGCATTGCCGGATCCATCTACTTTCCTGACCCTGCTGCTAAGAAAAATAGTAGTACAAAAATACAAACTACAAGAAAATACCAATTCAGATTAGTTTACTGTAGAGACAGATCCTTCGTGCTGAAACCTCCCAATAAATGAAGCTTTGAATGAGCTGCGCTGCTAAGAAAGACAAATACATCTATACCATATTCCCCAAGAGAACTCCATTTTTACCGTTAACCTTTCCTCTTCTGTTATACCTATATAATCTATTAATATTTAACTGCCTCTCACTTTCTACTCTTGCTAACTCTTACATAGGGAATTTCATTCTTGTCTAGTTCCACTAGGCCTTTTATTTTTATCGGCAGAGTAACCTCATCATATTCTACTTCTCCTTTTTGTGAACCTAGCCTTGCAAGATTGTCTGCCGGGGTGTTTAGCTCTCTATATATATGTAATATTGATGCATTCAGTTCTTCTATGAGATTCAAAATAATTTCTAATTCCTCTTCATGTTTCCAAAGAGATATTTTCTTTGTTACTAAATTGACTAATAACAATGAATCTACCTGTATTTGAATATTCTTATAGTCTAATTTTTTACAAACAGTTAAACCTAAATTTAATGCCCTAATTTTTGAATGTAGAGCCGAGGCAGCTACACTAACAGTAGTAAAAGCTTTCATAACTGTCCCTGTAGAATCTCTTATTAAACCACCTCCTCCCGCTATACCTGTGTCCCTATTAAAGCTTCCATCCGTATTAAAGGAGAGTTTTCCTTCCGGGGGTTTGTGCCAAGAGATACTTTTCGCCCAATATTGTTTATTTATTTTTATATTTAGGAACCATTCCCGTTCAGCTTTCTTTTCTTTGTCTATTTTATTTAAAATTACAGGGTTAAAATTTGAAATGTTATTTATTTCCTGCCTGATTTCTTGTGATATTGCATTCGTGTCCATTTTCTTTCCTTCAAACCTACTCCTATTTCGAGCCTTCCATATACACCATATTATTACATGTGGTAAGTACATATTAAGCCAGATTCTAGTAGGATTAGTAGAGATTACTTTTTCCCATGTTTTAATTCGTTCAATTATACCATCTTCTCTTTTAATGATTTGCTTTGTTTCATCAAATTTCTTCCAGACCTGTATGGCGATTTTACCTTTCGAAAATAGGTGATCCATAGATTCTTCTTCCTCTAAGCAGCATTCACATCTAGACACCAATTTAATGCCTTTTCTTTGAACATTAGTATCCACGTGTATTGCATTTGTAGTTACTTTCCATGCTAGCGAGCACATTTTCTGTGGTATACCTGCCCTCCAGACCCATTTAGATAAAGAATGAACAGGCTTTTTTTTCCTAATTAATTCCTTTACCGATTTGAGTGTAAAATTACCTTGTGGTGTTAGGATCCATTTCCAACCACTCTTTTTTAATATTGAGTGGGATTCTACTTTTTCCTTTTGTTTTTCCAAGGCTTTCCAATTGTTTGAAACTTTCTTAGGCCGCTTTTCTAAATATCTTGCCCTCATATATTTTGCCCAAATACTGTTATTTTCCTCTAACCTCCACCATCCTTTGCAGTCCCAGGCGGTGGCTATATCTTGTAGAGAGATTATTCCTAAACCTGCCTCTGCTTTTGGATAACAAATATCTCCCCAGTTTTTCCAATGAGTTTTATTCTTCCCTTCTTTTTTACCCCATAAAAAATTTACCATCTCCATTTCTATTTTATTTGTGAATTTCTTCGGAGGGTGTATTACGGATAGGATATGAACCAGCGTGCTTTGAAGCACGTGCGAAATTAATGTAACCCGTCCCCCAAATCCTAGTAAATCTTCTTTCTACCTGCTATTTTCTTTCGCATTTTTTCTTGCAATGGTGATAAATATTCCTCTCTCAATTTTCCTTCAAATATTGGGCAGCCTAAATAAATTAAAGCTCCCTTATTTTGAGTGAAACCAGTTAAATTTTTAGTTTTGATTATATCTCTCTCCAAAACTTTTTTTCCCAGTATAAACTGGCACTTCTTTTTATTTACCACCTGACCTGTTTCTAATTCAAATAGTTGTAATAATTCTATAAGGTTTATTATAGATCTTTTACTTGCATTTGTGAAAATTATTAAATCATCAGCATAGGCCAAACAACCTATTCTCGGGGTGTTTTTAGGTTGTCTAAAAGGTAAAATTTTCCCTTCCGACATTCTTTTGTTTAAATTAAGAATAAACAATTCTAGATATATATCAAATAGTAAGGGGGATAAGGGGTCTCCCTGCCTTAGACTTCTTTTTGGTTTAAATTCTTCACCTATATTTCCATTTATAATAATTCTAACCCAAACATTCGAAACACATCTATAAATTAAATCTATACATAATTCGGAGAAACCATATTTTCTCAGTACAAAGCAAAGTACATCCCATTCAACCCTGTCAAATGCTTTGGACAAATCCAGCTTGATTGCTAGATTATGCCCTCTTGTTTTAGCTGAAATGTTTTTCAACATTTCTGATGCTAACCTAATATTTTCAATAATCAGTCTGTTTTTAACAAAACCCGTTTGCTCTTGTGAGATTATTAATGGCAGAATATTACCTAACCTGTTCTGAATTATTTTGGCTAAAATCTTATAAATCGCATTACACAAGCTTATTGGCTTGAAATCCTCACATATTTGAGGGGCATCTTTTTTCGGAATAAGAACTATGTATGAGTTTGCCCAGGCTTTAGGGATATCTGCACCGATGAAAAAGCTGGCGATTGCTAAAACTAGATCATGTTTAATAATAGTCCAATTTAACTGATAAAAATAGTTATTCCAGCCGTCTGGGCCCGCTGCACTATCTTTATCAAGATTAAAAACCACATTTTTTACCTCTTCCTCCTCTGGTATATTTTCCATCATTTGATTCTGATCTTGTGTAATAGAAGCCCTGATCTTCCTGTATTAAGGAGTTCCCTTCGTGAGACACATGCCCACATAAGTGTGATTTAAAAAAATCCTCAAAGAGAGTTCCAATTTGCTTGTCTTCTTCTATCCATTTTCCTTCCGTGTTTTTTATAGCTTTAATTCTATTTTTCTGAGTTTTTATTTTACTCATATTATGAAAGAATTTAGTGTTTCTATCGCCTTCTTTTAGCCATTTAATTTTTGCTCGTTGTTTCCAATATACCTCCTCCATATGTAATTTTAAGCTTAATTCAGCTTTAGCCTTATTTAATTCTTGTCTAATCTTATCATCATTTTTATTATCATATTCAATTTCTAATTTTTCTACCTTCTCTTCTGCTTGTTTTATTTTCAGATTTATATTTCCAAAAACTTCCTTATTCCATGATTTTAAATGTTTTTTAAGTCTATTTAACTTGAACATTAGAACCTGCATCGGTTTACCCTGTGCTGGTTCTGACCAAGATTCTTTCACCAATTTTTCAAATTCAGGATGCTTTCCCCACATATTTTGAAATTTAAAGCTTCCTATGCTCCTTTTATTATGATGAGTAGTTATAAGAAGTGGAGAATGATCTGAACAGGTTCTGCTTAAATGCCTGAGCGATGTAGACCCGTGCGAGTCTGCCCACTTAGCATTACACATTACCCTATCCAGTCTGGCCCAAATTGCCCTTCTTTTACTCCAGTTGTTACACCAGGTGTAATTTGAGCCCGTATAAGCTATCTCCATAAGACTTGATTTAGAGATCGCCTCATTAAATTGAGACATTGCTATTGTGTTCGGAGTTTTTCCTCCCTTCTTCTCTAAAGAACTTCTAATTACATTAAAATCTCCTCCTATTAACCAAGGAGTATTTTTTAATGCTATATCCCGCATTTCCTCCCATAAAACCAACCTAGCTTTTTTATCATTTTTAGCATATACCACCGATATTATATCTTCTGTGTTTTTATTCATTTTAAAGTGTATTATTTGTTCTGTGTCTTTTAATATTTCAATGTCTAGATTATTATGCCACATTAACCAGAGTTTACTATTTAAATTAGAAAATGAATTATTAAACCCTAATATTCTACTATATTTTATTATTTGATACTGCTGTGTCATAGGTTCTGCTATAGCTACTAAAGCAATTTTATATGTTTTAACCAGGTTTTTAAGCCTATTTATCGAAGGATTATTTGCCACCCCTCTAATATTCCAATACATATATCTATCCATTAAAACCTAATTTGGATTGTAATCTAGTTATGCATTTTGAATCATATTTTTTATCTTTCCTCATATTTCTCGCACTCTTGGGAGGAATAGATTTAGATAATACATTATATTTTTCTAGTTTACCGAGTTGCATAACCATTCTCTTTATGGCTTCCATAGATTGAAATTTATTTAAATTTTCACCAATTTTATCGTACATTTCTAAATCATCCTTCGCTTCTCCTAAATAACTTTCTTTCTTAACTTCATCTATACCTAATTGAGGACAACTAAACACCTCCGAATCTTCATCCGGAAAGTCTAGGAGATCCTCCTCTATCCAGTTATAATCTTCTATTTTTTCCTTTAACACCCTTCTATGTTTATTTTTCCTAGCACTTTTTCTTCTAAATTTCACCACCTCCCATCTCTCTTCCTTATTCTCTTCATTACTACCCTCTATGCTTACCTCCCTAATGCTTCCATCTCCCTTCTCCTCCAAGAAAAAACTCTCATTCTCTCTATTACACACCTCTTCTTCATCCCCTAAACCTAGAGGTTTCGGGGCCACATCCACCTTCCTTATCCATGTTTCTACTTTTCTTATTGCAGCTACTTGCCCTTTCACCTTTCCTGACAGCTCTGTACCTATTTTACATTCAGATTTATCGTGCCCAAGCCTATTACAGATTAAGCAATATGAGGGCATGTTTTCGGGTATGACATTTTGCCAATAGCCATTATTCTGCCCATCTTCTCCCTCTCCTATCCAAATTTCTTTAGGCAGAGGAGTAAGGAGATTACACTCTACACATACTCGAGCCTTACTAGGCCGAGTTAATGTCACAGTGGCCTCATCCCGAAGCAAAGGTTTGCCCAAACAAGAGGATATCGCATAGAGAGGATTAGCATTAAACAGGTATATAGGGAGGTTCGGCAAAGAAAACCAAACCGGAGCAACTTGCGCCTCCACCTTTGGACTGAAGTCCTTCGTCCATTTCTGCACGCGCATGAGGAAACCACTTACTTGCCATGCTCCACGGTGCCATATGCGATAATAATCATCAACTGAAAAGCACTGGATAAACACATGTTTCGCGTCATATTCGGCCAGCTTTACCCTTCCCATGAGCTTCAGAGAGGAGAAGAACTATTGTATATCGCTCGGGCGAGGCCTGCCGTGGGAGAATTTGCCGATAAGTATATATTGATAAGGCTCCTTGAACTTCTGTAACTCGTCGGCTGAAAAAATGATAACAGGGTTCCCGTTTTTTGCTCCAAAAATGCGCGAGTATGGTGCGGGCACCTTAGTTATCGAGGCAAATGATTTATTCATTGTGAATAAATCATTTTGCTCCATTTTGCACTTGAAAGGAGCTTGATTCGAGCTCGAATTGCAGTTTTCTCTCTCTAGAAATAGGGATTTTCTCTCTCTACGGGTTGAAAGCTTCTTCTTCCGCGCGAGAGGACTATTTATAAATATTAATTTATTTTCTTTTAACTTTATTAAAAAAATTATATTTATATTATATTTCAAGATTTTCAAATATTGTAATATTTATTTATTTAAAAGTTTTCTATAATAATAAAATTTGTTTACTTATAATAATATTAATTTTTACTAGTTTATTCGTCAATTCAGATAATTTATAAAATATTTTCTATTTTATTATATAATGAATTAATTTATATTTATATTAAAAGAAATTTTAATATATGTCAATTTAATTTTTAAAATAGAGAAAGAATTATTATACTTATTGAATTTAATATTTAATGTTACTTTAATACAAATTTTTAAGTTTCTTATTTTAAAATTTTAGAAATTTTTTTTTAATTTTATAAAAAAGTAATACATCATAAAAATAGTTAATTTAGTCCTTATTAATATATATAATTGTTTTTTGTATTGGATATTTTTTTAAATTATTTATTTATAATATAATTTTTTTATGATTTTATGAGGAGAATGTATGTTTCAAGGATTGCTCATCTATAGACCATTAACATACATTTAATAAACAAAATTAAATAAAATATTAAAACGAATAAAAAATAAAAAAAATTATATAAATAAATATTTGTTAGGGAAATGCCGTTGCTAAATCCGTAGCTAAATTACGTATTTTAAAAGGTAGAAACAATTCATCATTATATTATATATTTTACTAGCTCGAGAAAATCCTTCGTTAAATCATAGATTTTATTAGCATTAGAAATTCTGTCACTAAATCCGTCGCTAAATCCATCGCTAAATCATGGATTCTATTAGCAAGATAAATTCTATTGCTAAATTCAACGCTAAATCATAGATTCAATTAGCAAGTGAAATTTCGTCGCTAAATCTGTCGCTAAATCGTAGATTTTATTAGTAAGGAAAATTCCGTCGCTAAATCCATAACTAAATAAGGGATTTTATTAGCAAAGAAAATTCTGTCACTAAATTCGCCACTAAATCACTATTTTATTAGCAAAAAAAAGTCCATCGCTAAATCCATCGCTAAATAATAGATTTTATTAGCAGAAGAAATTTTGTCGCTAAATCCATCACTAAATGATAAATATTAATAGCAAGGGAAAATTTCTCGCTAAATCAGTCGCTAAATAATGGCTTGTATTAGCGAGGGAAAATCCCTCGCTAAATCCCTCAATAATAATCACTTGTATTAGCAAGGGAAACTCCCTCGCTAAATCTGTTGCTAAATAACGGCTAGTAATAGCGAGGGATATTCCGTCGCTAATTCGTCTGTAAATTGCCGACTTTTCTTGAGCAGAATTTACGAAAATTTTCTGTCACTAATCAATCGCTAATTCTGTCGCTAAAAACCCCACTTTCTATTTGATTATATATATGTCTATCAATCAATCAATCAATCTATATATCTATCAATTTATCTATTTATCTATATTTTCATATTACTATCTATCTATTTTTCTATCTAACTATCTATATGTCAATCTATCTATCTATCTATCTATCGAAATATATATCTATCTATTTATCTATCTATCTATATTTCCATATTACTATCTATCAATCTATCTATTTATCTATTGATCTATTTATCTATCTATATGTTTATCTATGTGTCAATCAATCTATCTATCTGTCAATCTATCTTTCAATATATCTTTCTATATATCTGTCTATCTATATGTTTATCTATCTATCTATCTTTCTATCTTTCTATCTCTCTATCTTTCTATCTTTCTATCTTTCTATCTTTTTGCCTATCTATTTGTCTATCTATTTATCTATCTATATATCTATCTATATATTCTTTCATTATATTTACTAATTTGTCTATTAATCTCTGTATCAATTGGGCTATCAAACGATATATCAATCTGTCAATCAATCTAACTTTCAAAAAAATTATCAATCGGACTATCTATCTGTCTATTTATCCATTAATCTTTCTATATATTTATCTATATATTTGTATATTAATCTTTCTATATATCTGTCTATCTATCTATCTATCTATCTATTTTTCTATCTATTTATATATCGATCTATGAATCTATCGATCGATCTATCTATCTTTCTATCTATCTTTCTATCTATATATCTATTTATCTATTAGTATCTCTCTATCTATTTATATGTCTATATATCCGAATATTTTTTTATTTATCTATCTATTTCTTTATCTATCAGTCAATCTATATCTATCAATCTATTTGTCAATCTATCTATCTAATAATCTATCTATATATCTGTCTATCTATATTTTTATCAATTTATCTATGTATCTATCTATCTGTCTGTCATTTAATCTATCTTACAATCTATTTATCATTTTCACTATCAATTTGTCTATCAATCTTTTTTTATATCTATATATCAATCAATCTTTTAATCTATCTATTAAAATGTCTATTAATCTGTCTATCTATATGTCTATCATTCTATCAATCTTTCTATCTATATATCTATCTATCTATCAATATATCTACATATGTATATATCTATCTATCGATTTATCTGTCTATCTCTCTATCTATTTATCTACTTATTTATATATCTATCTATTTGTCTATCAATTTATCTATCTATCTATCAATCTATCTTTCTATCTATATGTGTATATCTTTATTAATCAATCTATTTATCTATCTATTTGTCTATATATCTATCAATATATCTATTTATCTATATATCTTTATGTCTAACTATCTATTTATCTTTATATCTATCTATTTATTTATTTATCTATCTATTTATCTATCTATCAATTTTTTTACCTATCTCTATCTATAAATAAATCTATCTATCTATTTATCTTTCTATATATCTAAATGTCAATCAATCTATCTATATATATATATATATATATATATATATATATATATATATATCTATCCATGTGTCTATCTATCTGTCTAACTATATGTCTATCTATTTGTCTATTTATATATCTATCTATCTATTTTATCTATATATTTGTTTATCTAACTATCTATCTATATATCTGACTATCTATCTTTTTGTATGTCTGTTTATCTATCTGTCTGTCTATCTATTTGTCTATCTATCTGTAAATCTATCTTTCTATCTATATATCAATCAATTAATATGTCTATCTATCTATCTATCTTATCTTTGTATGTATGTATCTATCTTTCTATGTGTTTGTCTGTCTATATATCTATATATCAATATGTCTATCAAATAGTCTATCAATCTCTCTATCAATTTTTCAATCAATCTATCAATAAATTTGTATATCAATCTATATATAAATATATCTATCAATCTATCTATCTATTTGTCTATCTATCAATCTATATATTTGTCTATCTGTCTGTCTGTCTTTCTATCTATATATCTATATTTATATCTATTTGTCTATTTATCTGTCTAATAATCTATCTATCTATCTGTCTATATATATGGCTATTTATCTCTCTATCTATATACCTTTCGAAATGTCTATCTATCTATCTATCTATCTATCTTTATATCTATCTAATTATCTATCAATCTATCTATCTATCTAATAATTAATCTTCTATCTATATATTTATAATATATCTATCTATCTATTTGTTTATCTATCTATCTATATTTATATCTATCTATCTATCTATATAGCTCTCTACCTACCTACCTATCTATCTATCTATCTATTTGTCTTTCTAATTATTTATTTATATATCTTTATACCTGTCTTTCTATATATCTATCTATCTCTCTATCAATCTATCAGTCTATTAGTTTTTTAGTCTATTAGTCTATCGATCAATCTGACTATCAGTCTATCTATCTGTCTATTTGTATATATATGTATCTATCTATTAGTTTATCTCTATATTTGTCTATTTGTTTATCCTTCTATCTTTCTATTTTATGTCAAAATGTTTATATGTCAATCTATATATCTATGTAACTATCTAACTATTATATTTATCAATTAATTTATATATCTTCTTTCTATTTTTCTATCTCTCAGACTATCTAACTATCTTTCTATTTTCGACCTATTTTTCAATCTTTCTATATATATATATATATATATCTATATCTATCACCCATTCAATATATTTACCTTTATATTTGTCAGTTTATCTAAATATCTATCTAACAAATAGGAAATCAAGGTATTATCAACAATTTGTATTGGAGATTTAGGTTGTGCATTATGATGCACCATTGGGCGAAGTTACTATTGATGATAATAATGAATTTAATAAATAGTAAAAATTTTGCAGACAATATCAGCATGTTAAAAGAGGTGTTCTCAATTCTCATACATAGTATATTGCAAGAATTGTCTAGAAGAATTTATATTTTGTAGACAGTAATGCCTGCATTTGAAGGAAAAATGAAAATAAAAAAAATCTATAGAATGAAATTTGGATTCTTGAAAATATAGATGGAGGATTATATATACTCGAAAATCTATATCAACCCATTCTGAGGAAGATGATAGAGTCTAAGAAGAAAGAAGAGCACATGCTAGCACTTGAATTCATCTGAAATATGATATCTTACAAACTTACTTTCAATATAAAAAATGAGAAGAGCATAGTAAGGCTTACGATGGCTCTTGCTAATATATACGAAAAACTAATTGATGCTAAAATAGTGCACATGATGAGGTATTTTTTCAATCTGAAGTTGACAGAAAGCACATCAGTGACCCAACAACTCAATAAAGTCAACACAATCACAACCCAATTAAGTTTGTTTGATATTGAAGTCAATAATAAAGTATGTGCTTTGATACTTTTGTGTTCTCTATCAAAAATTATAATATTATAAATATAGTTGCTCATAGTTCATCAAGAACTAATAAATTAAAATTTGATGATGTTCAAGATCTAATTCTCAGCAAGGAGATTCAACAGAGATAGACAAGTGAAACATCAACCTCTTTAGAATTATATCCAAAGTTAATTGAAAGAAATTCAACCAAGAGAAAATGTTAAAGCAAATCAAAAACAAGAGGTCTAAACCTAAGAATCATTGTAATTATAATAGCTCAAAGACCATTAAGTATTGAAATTATAGAGAGACAAGACACTACAAAAATCAATGTAAGTGTTAGTTATTTTATAGAATGGTAAAATGTATCACAAGTATATGAGTTTAACAAGTAATAAAGTGAACTCTATGAATCTGGATTATCATTTCATTGATATTGATTATTTGGATTAATTATCAAAGTTTCTTCATTATCTAAGCTTACAATAAGTAAATAGTTTCTAGTGTTTACTCAAGTAAACAATTCTATGGTTAGCTTACAATAAGTAAACATTATCAAGTCCATGGGTATACAATTTATTAGTTAATGGCTATAGAGGTGATAAAATATGTGAGAGCTACTCATCCATATAGGTGGAACTTCTCAAACCCATCAAAAAGTCATCGGCATCAATTCATGTAGGAAATAATGTATGTTAGATGAGCTGGATATCTTATATATTTTAAGTCAGTATGAATCATATTGATAGTCAATTCTAGGGTATTTATAAGGGAGCCTATGCGGCATTTAATTAAAGATAGTAATTAAAATATAGTCAAATATATACATGTATTTAAATGTCTTGTAAATTACTATCAGTATACATAAAGCCTATTGCATTTTTATTTGAACTAATTGAAAATTGATCAATAAATATTTACGGATTTTAATTTGACATTAATAGATATTAATGTGACTATACTTTAAATTTATAGATATTAAATAAACTCTTACATTTTTATAAGAGTGTGTAGTTTTCCCTATACATAAAGTCATGTATAAAATATAGTTTACAGATATTAATTTAATTATACTTATTGGGTAGGCAAGGCATTATGGAATAATAGATATTTTCATAATGCAAATTTATTAGACATGTATTTCAGAATGATGACTTACAAATTTCAAATATACATTATTAAAATCCTATCATAAAGTCAATATATCTTTATTTGTGTAAAATATGTATATAATGTTATATGTATAATAGTAATTATATTTGAAATACATGACATGTATATTGAATGTATCATATATATATATATATATAGTTATGTTTATGTATAGTTATGTTTATGTAAACTATTTTTAAAGTTATAAATATAATAAAATACACTTATATATTTATGTGTTATATACACACTGCCCAACACAAAACACGCATTTTGTGTTATATATGATTAAGTTTATATAAACAATCAAATTATAATTAAATTAACAAATTATGTATTTAAAAAAAAGTATAATTAAATTAACAGAATATGTATACAAAAAAGTATAATTAAATTAAGTTTATATTAGCATACCTACTACCCAAAAAACAAAAATGCATTAGGTATGTATCACACTAAGTATTATTAAATTATGTATATGATTAAAAAAGAAGAATTTTAGAAAAAAAAATTAACAGAATCAATACGCATTAAGATAATCGATGAATAATTAGGGTAGAAAACGTACCTCAAATCAATAACAAATTATCGCTTAATTCGAATATGTTTTTGGTGCATCGGTGTCGAGAAAAGAATGGAGGACTGTGGAATAATTGTGTCGCTTATTCTTCGAAAATGTTGGGAGAATGATGGAGGACTTAGTCTCGACAAAATAAACATTAAATAACAAAATATATATATTTCCAAAATATTTATATTTTTAATTATAAAACTATTAAATAAATAATATAATATATATATATAATACAAAAAGATTCATTTATTTTCTTCACTATCAAAATTTTTTCAACTAAATTAATGTGCATGTAGCAAGGTACAAATAAAAAATATACACCTTATAATTTTTTTATAATATTAATTAAACAATAAATATATAAACAATTTAAAAAATATATTTGTTTAGCCTTATAAAAAAAATATCAAATAGCTATAAAATTATCAAACTTGATATAATAAGACATACATGAAAAGATGATTTGTCTTCTATCCACTCTCCTAAGAGTTATAAAATACTCTTAATATTAAAAAATATATAAAAATTTATATTTTATGGTTATAAATTTTTAAGAATTCATCAGATTAATTTTTATGAAGATAATATGTAATAATTTTAAAGGCATAAAAATTCATATTATTTGATATCATATATAATTTTTAAAATTCAAAAAATTACATAAAGTGATAAGATAATTAAAAAAAGTTATATTAATTATTTTAATAAAGACTGAATGTTAAAAGTTAATAGAAAAAATATTACTCAATTGTTTAATTCTTATAAATTTTAGTAGGGGCAAACATATATGTATTTATTTTTAGATATTAATTTATTTATTTTAACTTTAATGAAAGCATTTATATTTTTTTTTATATTTCAAAATTTTCAAATTTTGTATTAATTATATTTTTTAAAAGTTTCCCATATAATACAGTAAATATGTACGTATATACTGAAGTATTATATGTACATATATATAATCATATAGCCTCAAATGACACAAAACTACAAAAAATTAGTATTATCCCATTTATAATTCACAAAGGTGGAACAAAACTTCGCTATCAACATAAATAAGAAATTCGAAGATTATTTAAATTTTGGAAAATATTTCTAAAAAATCATAGAGAAAAACCTAGAAGATGAGCCACGAGCTAGGCTTGGGGCATCAAAGTTCACATCTTGCCTCCTCGTAACCAGAACTCTCTATCAGTCCCAAGGCTTATAAGGGGGTTTCTCTACACTGCCATGCATGAGTTGACAAGCTAACAAAATAACTAGCAGATGAAATTGAGACTGATCATTTGTAGCAGTAACCATGAAAATATAAATAGGAATCTTAAACATAGAAAAAATGAGCACTCCACCATGCTAATGTGCAACACAAAATGATGAATAAATTATTATAATAATAATTTTGAATAACTATAATCTAAGAAATCTTTGTCATGCATATTTAAAACAATGACATAACACAATTTTATTACCTCTTATTCATCAATGTATCAACCGATAATGCATAAAGTATAATCTATCTGTGTATTAATGTTGTTTTCTCATCCTCAGCTCCTCCGATCACCATCTTTCAGGTGCTACAAAGCTGTCCGAGTCACGGTGCATCATGTCTAGTAAAAAAAATCCCTCACTTATACAATTTTCATATGGAGAACAATGAGGTACCATATCAGTACGAAATTTAAATAAGTGAATAAAATTAAAAAAAAAACAAATAAAAAAAGTTAAGTTTTGATAAATATATAATACTATAGTATATATGTTCATATATACTATAGTTATATTATCATATATTATTATAAAATTATATGTACATATATACTAAGTACGTATATACTCAGTATATATGTACATATAATGTGATAGTATTATATGTACAAATATTGCAGTAATATATGTGTGTATATACATACGTATATACAGCATTTGCTGCTAATCTTGCTGCTGCCACCGCAGCTGCTACTACTGCTCCAGCTGCTGCTACTACCATTGCCCCTACTAATGCTGCCATTGCTACCATTGTTGGTTCCATTGCCCCTGCTGCAACCACCATTACTACTCCTACCGGTACAGCTATTACTACTCCTGCTATTGTTGTTGCTGCTGCTACCATTGCTGCCGCTGCTCCCACTGCTACTACTGCTGTCGTGGCAGCTACTGCCACGGCAACTACTACTGCTAGCTACCACTAATAATAAAAGTGGGAATGGTGATGATGCTTGACTGATGAAATTTTCTACCAACCCCTCGTTTTGAGATTGAGCGAGTTTTTGACGTGATGGCGAGCTACTTCTCCCTAAACAAGACCCGATATTCCTCTTGGCACTCACAGCCTATAAAAATCATGTAATGATACATTTTTCCTTCCAATTGAATATAGTTTTGTGAGATGTAATAAACTTACACAAGACTACATGAGCATCATTATCATCATCCTAATACATAGTACAATTATAACCAATCATTGCAGTGCCTATAGCAAGAAAACTTATTTCCTCATACATATGCTTTGTACCATGTGATAATAACATATCTACACAATTACTAAAAGATTTAAGACCAACCTATGGCTGCCTGGCTGGCCTAGATAAGAAAAATCTTAAGCCACAGCTTGGGAAAGGTCTAATATTCATGACTTTTATGACCTGCATCCGTAAATATTCATTATGATGATGACCAGACCAGCCTGAGCAATTATATATTTAAATGTGTGTGTGTGTGTGTGTGTGTGTGTGAATGGGTGTGTATGTATGACAATATATACATGTCTACAAATATATATATGCACCGACTTAAGTACATACTCAATATATACCTACATATATACTTAGTATATACCAAGTAAATTCATACTTATATACTCGGTATTTGTACATATATAGTGCATGCCATGCACCACATGACTGAAAATAAAGATCAGCACACCACAAGAGATAGCACATGAGACCCAGTATTGCATTGCAAGAACATCCAACTCTACATGGTAAGTAGAAACCTAGTATAATTAACAAATTGCATTGGCTTTAGACTTTACGAAAACTAATTGACAAATAGAAAATAAAAAAAGTCGCCCGGTGAAAATCAGAACAATACATGCCTAAAAAACCAGAATTTTTATCTTCCAAAACAAAATAAAAAAACAACACATGCCAAAACAAAATAATACAATCTTTAATGACCTTGATGCTAATTCAATCACAACATGCTTTCTATCTTATAAATGTAACATGCTCTCGAAGATAAATTTTCATCATGTATTTATTCTTCTGTGTGGCTTTGTACTTGGTCTCTTTTATAGGTTTGGTTGCATTTGAAATGAGGCACCTAAACGCATGTATTTATATTATTGAACATGATATGAAAGCTGGAGAAATAAAAGTGGTAATGACGCCACCATCACCATATTTCAGCTAACATGTTGGAGACTGCCCCAAGAATCATGATGTTTTTTTTAAAGAACAAAAGTAAAAGTGTTTGGAGCATGCCATCAATATAAAGAACTACACTGCCTAGACTAGATACAAGTGAAATAAATAATACATAAATTAAAATAGTGTAATAGATAGAATGA
Source organism: Sapria himalayana (assembly GCA_029783825.1). Lineage (NCBI taxonomy): Eukaryota > Viridiplantae > Streptophyta > Magnoliopsida > Malpighiales > Rafflesiaceae > Sapria > Sapria himalayana. The sequence continues at coordinate 25,806 of JAREIK010003786.1, forward strand.
ATATTATATGTATTAATAACCTCAAACTTAAAAGAAAAAAGAAATTAAGATACTCTAGATAATTCTCATTAAAATCTTTGCCAACAATTGTGATGAGAATGGTTAATGCCTGGCCTGGCACGTGGCGAACATAGAATAGCCTAGGTTTGAACCAGGAAAGCCCAGGCATGCCCTTGTCAAGGCCTGTCCATGGTACCTTGTTCACTTCACAAGTGCACAAGCTCTGGACCCTGGACGCCTATGGGCCATGTCCCCTAGATAGTGTGTGCAGGCGGCAAGTGCTGAGCATGATGGTAGCATTATATCATTATACTATACATAACATAGATGTGTTAATTGTTATGTGTATCTATATATACACATAATATAATTATTGTGTATTACAATATACTAAATATATACATAATGTATATAGAATGTACATAGAATCTGTATATACACTCATATTGAATATATACATATACACATTGTATATAGACAGTTATTATTGTGTAGATACATGTATACATAATGTAAATATAAAATATATACATACATACCTAGTATATAAAAAATTTAAAATTATGAATTAAAAAAAATATTAAAAAATTTTTTAATTTAAAATTATAATTAATACTTATTAAAATAAAATATGGTAACATTATCATTCAAAATAAAACTAAAATATAAAAAATATTACAAATCATTAAGTCATAAAATGATATAAATTATAAAATCTTTTTCAATCTAACTGTTATGATTTGTACAACTTTAAATTTTATCATATACATCATCATATGTATTTTGTTGTAATGTAAGAATTTGATTTTGAAGGCTCATCTATGTATTATCCTAATCTTTCTATCATAACAAATATTCAATAATATTGATTGTAATTTGATTTCCTCTCTAAAATAATATTCACAATCATAAATACGATAGATTTTAATATACACTAAGCATAGTAAAGATCAGCAAATCACAAGACATTTTAGATATCACGAAAAAAGTTTATATAATTTTTACAAACTCAATGCATCTAGATTCTACATATCCTTTAAAAGAAGTAGAACAATAATTGATGTCAAAGTATTTTTAATAGGTTATAAAGACTCATTTTTGATAAAGCAACCTATCACTTACCTTTAACTTATTTGAATTAAAAAGATATCATCTTCAGATACTCCAGATAATCCTCATTAAAATCTTTGCCAACAATTGTGATGAGAATGGTTATTGCCTGGCCTGGCACGTGGCGAACATAGAATAGCCTAGGTTTGAACCAGGAAAGCCCAGGCATGCCCTCGTCAGGGCCTGTCCATGGTACCTTGTTCACTTCATAAGGGCACAGGCTCTGGACCCTGGACGCCTATGGGCCATGTCCCCTAGATAGTGTGTGCAGGCGGCAAGTGCTGAGCATGATGGCAGCATTATATCAATATACTATACCTAACATAGATGTGTTAATTGTTATGTGTATCTATATATACACAAAATATAATTATTGTTTATTACAATATACTAAATATATACATAATGTATATAGAATGTACATAGAATCTGTATATACACTCATATTGAATATAAACATATACACATTGTATATAGACAGAAATTATTGTGTAGATACATGTGTACAAAATGTAAATATAAAATATATACATACATACCTAGTATATAAAAAATTTAAAATTATGAATTAAAAAAAATATTAAAAAATTTTTTAATTTAAAATTATAATTAATACTTATTAAAATAAAATATGGTAACATTATCTTTCAAAATAAAACTAAAACATAAAAAATATTACAAATCATTAAGTCATAAATGATAAAAATTATAAAATCTTTTTTAATCTAACTGTTATGATTTGTACAACTTTAAATTTTATCATATACATCATCATATGTATTTTGTTGTAATGTAAGAATTTGATTTTGAAGGCTCATCTATGTATTATCTTAATCTTTCTATCATAACAGATTTTCAATTATATTGATTGTAATTTGATTTTCCTCTCTAAAATAATATTCACAATCATAAATACGATAGATTTTAATATACACTAAACATAGTAAAGATCAGCAAATCACGAGACATTTTAGATATCACGTAAAAAGTTTATATAATTTTTACAAACTCAATGCATCTAGATTCTTCATATCCTTTAAAATAAGTAGAACAATAATTGATGTCAAAGTATTTTAATAGGTTATAAAGACTCATATTTGATAAACCAACCTATCACTTACCTCTAACTTATTTGAATTAAAAAGATATCATCTTCAGATACTTCATAATCATAATTTCATTAAACAAAAATACTTAATTTCTTAAAATTTAGATAAATTTTTTAATTAATCATAAATTTTACTTTTTTATTCTTATATCTGATTAATCCCTAATCTAAATGTAAAAAGTTTTTCTAGTTACACATATAGTAAGATACAAATATTTATATTTATATGTTATTATACATATAATATATATAGTTATAAATATGTTATATATAGTTAAACATTTAGTTATATATAGATATATTAATACAATAAGTAATATGAAGTTATACATAAATATATACAATGTTATAAACAAATATATAGATTTAAATATTTATATACATATATGTATACATAATTACAAATATAGTTATATTTAATTATATAAAGTTTTATATAGTTATACAAATATTTATATATAGGTATACACATATAGTTTAGTAGTAGATATAACAAATGAAAAGTTTTAGATTACTACAAACCTTGTAAATTTTTAATTTAATGCAAACCATGCTAAATTCTACTTCACTAAAAACTCTATGTCATGATTTTGCAAAACTTTATGTCATAAATATATAAAACTGTAAAATATTTGTACATATATACTGTAGTATATATGTACATATATACTGTAGTATATATGTATATATATACTATTATATATGTACTTATACATATATAGCAGTATATATGTATACAGTAGTATATATGTATATGTACATATATACTAGTATATATGTACAAGTATTTCTATGTACATATATACCCAGTAAATGTACACATACACTACAGTGTATACATATACACTATAGTATATATGTACATGTATGTACATTTTCAATGTAGTGTATATATGTACAAGTATGTACATATATACTAGTAAATACTTATACATATATACCAGTATATATGTATATGTACATATAATATATGTAAATATATGCTACAGGGTACATGTACATATATACTCAATCAAGTTCCACGTGTAAAATTACTTGGCTACTCAATGGATGTTTTCATGTAGATATCAAGTGAATAAGCAAAGAACAAACTAGATGATAAGTAATATTAAATAGAAATACATAATAGTCTAGAGAAGTTCATAAATCAACCATGAAAGAAACATAATAGCGAACCTAATATGATTACAAGTTTTAAATTTTATGAATATTTATTCACCATTCATTAGTTTAATAATGAAAAAAGAAAGCTGTATGTGATGGCTATCATAAAAATCATATTTGATTTTTGAGATAGGTTTGCATTGATCCATAGCTTCAATACCTCATTTTGAGTTGCAGGAAACTCATGATATTTGTATGATTTCATTACCAACTCATGTAGCTTTCCCTAAGTGTACCCAATGAACTGAGGATGTAAATTGTTAAACAAATTGGAGCTTATATTACTCTCATTATTATAGGAACATTGTGATATGATTACAAGTTTCCAATTTTATGAATATTTTATCAGCATTCATTAGTTTTATAAGGAAAAAGAAAGTAGTGTATGATAGCTATCATCCAAATCATACCTGATTTCTAAGGCTGTTTTGTATTGATCCATAGCTCCAAGTAATTATAAGTAGTTATACATAAATGTATACAATGTTATAAACAAATATATATATATATATATATATTTACATATATGTATAGATAGTTACAAATATAGTTATATATAATTATATAGAGTGCTATATAGTTATACAAATATTTATATATATTTATACACATATAGTTAAACATAATGTAGTATGTTGTTATACATGTAATTATAAATATAGTTACATGTGGTTATACATATAGTTACGCATATAGTTATACTTATATTTATACTTTTAGATATATATATTTTTTCTTATAATTTTATATAATTATACATATAGTTATGTATAGGTATAGATATAATTATAATACATTTTTATATACTAATATATACAAATGTATATTAAATATAAGTTGTAAATTATATATTTAAATTAAGTTATGTATAAAGCTTTTATAGTTATACATATAATAAGATATAATTATTTATAGTTATATGTTATTATACATATAGTATATGTAGCTATAAATATTTTTATATAGTTATACATAAATATAGAAAGTTATAAATAAATATATAAATTTACATATATGTATACATAGTTACAAATATAGTTGTATTTAATTATATAGTGTTTTATATCTATACAAATATTTATATATAGTTATACAAATATTTATATATAGTTATACACATATAGTTAAAAATAATGTTGTATGTTGTTACACATGTAATTATACATATAGTTATTTGTGGTTATACATATAGTTACACATATAGTTATACTTATATTTATACATGTAGCAATATATATTTTTTCATAAAATTCTATATATGTATACATATAGTTATCTATAGGTATATATATGGTAAAATATATTTTTATATACTAATATATAAAAATGTATATTAAATATATGTTGTTAATTATATTTTTAAATTTTAGTTATGTATAATATTTTATAGTTATACAAATAGTCAAAGACAATTATTTATAGTTATATTTTCTTATACCTTTGGGATCCAATGGCAAAAAGACAAAACAGAAAACTAACAAGCTCGGCTTGCAATAGATCAGAGCAAAGTAAATGAGGTCTTATATTTCAGGCATGTCATATATAAATATAAATATAATGTGAATCTCCCTAGAACTAGATGATGTCATCCACATAATAGAACAAAACTCAGACAAAGTAGGCAAAGATTAGATCCACATCCAGATATGGCAACAAAGTTTGTCTCATTCTGTTAAAATTATTTATGACTTGCTAGCAATGTAAGTGGAAAGCCAATAAAGACCCTCGTAGAGGCCATCGCCAGAGGTAGTACAGGTTCTCTGAATGTACCAATGGCATTGGTGAAAAGAGTGAAGTCCTAGCTTATCATTAATTTCAGTTGCATTCATAGCATTGGGAAGATCTTGCTCATTGGTAAACACCAGCAAAACTGCATCTCGAAACTTTTACTCATTTAACAACCTATGCAATTTATCTATAGCTTCAATAATAGAATTTCTATCATTGTTGTCCACCACAAATATGAGAAAGTTGGTATTTTAGAAGTAATCCCTATTGAAAGGGTGAATCTTGTCTTGACCTCCAACATCCCACACAGTGAAATTGATGTTTTTGTATTCAATAGTCACTACATTGAAGACAATAGTAGGAATTGTGGTGTCAATTTCACCAAGCTTCAACTTATACAGAATGGTTGTCTTACTGCCAGCATAAAGACCTAGCATCAAAATCTGCATCTCCTTGTTGGCTAATAGCCTACTGAATAGCTTTGTGAACGTCAGCCCCATTTTTTTCACTAAACCTCAATTTCTTTATCATATGGCAGTGAAGAGATTTGATGAGAGAAAGAAACAAAATCAATATACCTCAAGAGATAGTCACAAGAGAGGGAGTTCAACCTCTATATGTTCTTATACCTATAGTATATATAATTAAAATAGAGTTATATATAGTTAAACATATAATTATATGTAGATATATTCATACAAGTAGTTAAGAGTAGTTATACATAAATATATACAAAGTTATAAAATAATATATAGATTTAATTATACTAATACATACATGTATACATAGATACAAATATATTATATTTAATTATATAGAGTATTACATGGTGATACAAATATTTATATATAGTAATACAAATATAGTTATAAATATGCATGTCGTTAAAGATATAGTTATATATAACATTTTTATAGCTATTCATTTAGTAAAATACAATTATATATAGTTATATATTATTATACATATGATATATTTTCTTAAAAATATAGTTATATAGAATTACATATATAGTTATATAATATTATAAAATTAAAAAATAGTTATATATAATTATTAATATAGTTATTAATATAGTTATAAAAATAGTTTACATAGTTACAAATATAGTTAAATATAATTATGAAAAGTTTTATATAGTTATACAAATATTTATAAATAGTTATCATATACTATGATAACAACACACTCTCAAATGCCCAATTGAATTACACCACTATAGAGAAAGAACTTATATCAACAATCTTTTCTTTTGACAAGTTAATATCATATTTAGTGGTAACCAAAGTCATAGTATATACTAAATATTCTATAATCAAATATCTCATAAAAAAGAAAGATGTCAAGCCTAGATTAATTTGATAAATTTTACTATTACAATAGTTTGAACTAGAGATATTAGATAAGAAATGCACATATAATCAAAATACAAAATAGCTTATAAAGACTAGAAAAAGAAGATAGAAGAGTTGAGGAAGAAGATATTAGATAGATTTTTTTATTTGAACAAATTATAATATTGAATAAAAATGTAACTCCATGGTATGTAGTATTGAATGAACCCTATCATTTCAAGTAGTACTCTAATCAAATTTTGAGGCAAAGTTTTATAGATGAGAGATTAGTAATATTTTGCAATAATGTCACTTTTTTCTCCAACTCTCATGAATTTGTGGAATATGTTAGTATTTATGTGCTCAAGTATTTTTCTTCTCAAAATTAATGTTGATATTTACATATATATGCCTTAATATATATGTGCATATACACTACCCCATACACACACACATTTACACATCCATATACATTCTTATACATTATATATCAGCATACACATTTTTGTACTTTTGTATATATTCACACATGTATCTACATTTTCAAAGTAGTATGTATATACTTGTATGCATGCATATACTACTGTACACCCACACAAACACACACATATACCTATATACATAATGTATTTTTAAAGTTACACATGAAACTATTATATATGAGTGAGTGAGTGAGTGTGTGTGTGTGTGTGTGTCTATGTCTGTGTGTCTGTGTGTAAATGTATTTATATTTTTTGATTTCGAAAATTTAATTTAAATAAAATATTATATATGTACACAATGTATGAAATATTGTAAATTTTTATGTTTAAAACAAATATTTTTGTATGTGTGTGTGTGTATATGTGTGCATGTGTGTGTGTGTGTGTGTATGTGCGCATGTGTGTGTGTGTGAAGCATATTAATGTGTAAAATGAAATTATGAATTAAATATATGAGCTTCTATTTTATTCAAATAGTTGTATTTTTACTAATATTTATATTAAAATAACTATCATTATACTAATATAAATAAATGAAGTTGGCATATTTGTAAATTATTGTATTTTTACAATCATGTTAAAATTGAAAATATAGTTCATAAATAGATAATATTGTTTTTGTTTTTCTATATAATTTTTTATTAAAATATTAATGTCTATAATAAATTTTACCTACTATTTATTGTTATTAATAAATTTTTAGAAACTTTAAAATTCAAACAAATATAATGTAGTGCATATAAATAAATGTTTTTAATGTTTTGTAAAAAATCAATTATTCCTTTAATTATGTTGAAATAAAACAGATTACCATATAAATATATGAGTAAATTTTTCTTCAATTAATTATTTTTATTTTATTTTATTCTAGATATATAAATGACCATATAAATATTTGAATTTGTTTTTTTAAATAATTATTTTTAAATTTTTTTTTTCAAATTGAATACATGACAATGTTTTTTTTTGTAATTAATAGATACATTTCAAACATTATTTATTTATAATAAATATAACATATTGCATATTATGAGGTGAAATTTTTATTTTGTAAATAAATTTTATTTTTAAAGTTTTATCTTTGCAAAATGAAACTACATCACATATATATTTTAAAATTTTTTTATAATATTTATTTCACAGACATATTGTTATTTGTTGTGAAATTTACAACATAAATTTTAACAAATAAACATATTATTAGAAATCAAATTTAATTAAATGATATTAAGTGAAACAAAAATACAAACCCTAAACATATTAAAGCTTAATGATTAATAGAAACTTATAAAAATACAATAAAAATACATTTAAGGTTGAAAAAATTAATTTTAAGTTCCTAAAATATTTGGGAAAATGATAAAGATTTATACAATATCCAAAAAAAACATGTATGAATGAGATGAATGATATGAATGGATATTAAGTTTCTGAAGCATGTAGTTATACATGTTTGTGATGTAGTTATATATAATGGACACCAATAAAAATTTAGGGTTACTGCTAATGACCTAACCTGATCCAGAATCTTATTTGGGTATGATTTCCACCTCACATTGGTCTCACTACATCCATTCTTAGGTTTGATTTTTTGGGATAATGGTAGAAAGCCGTGTTCAGAGGTTTGAGGATCTAGAAAATGTCTAGTTCTTATTAAAATTATCATTTCTAATAATTTTAAAATATGACTCTGTACTCTTGCTTTTCAGGCATGCTTTGCATGTGCTTCTTATTAAAGTGGAAAACAATAGTCTTGTTTTGCATTTTTTTTCTTTAAATAAAACAATAATCAAAAAAAGGATTCTGCTGGTAGAAACTGATGACCACTCCAATTGGGGCTCCTTCATTTTTCAAAGCCTTTATGTTCAATACGATGGTTCATGTTCGTGCCGAGGTGGATCATTTTCATTCTTCAGCAATAAATTATCAAGGTCTAGACTTGAGGTGGGTCATTATTTTTTATTTATGTTTTTTTATCTTAGGAAGGTGTGATACAGAAATATGGCTATGATTTCTTCACTGGTTACTAGAGGAGCTAGGAAAGAGTGGAATGTCAATTTCATGAATAGATTATACTTTATGCAATGTCGTTAGATGTATTGATGAAGATGTAATAAAATTTTGTTATGTTTTTGTTTTAAAAATGTAATATATAGTATAAAAAAATGTATTAATTGCTTTTATATTTTGTTAATTATATAAATTATGGTTTATAGTTTAAGTTTTTATTTAATTTAATATAAAACCTTAAAAATATGTAATGAATTTTTTGGTAAAAAAATAAAATAGTAAAAATAATTTTAAAATTAAAATAGCTAGGGATTTTTCCCTCGCTAATTTAGTTAGGGACTTTTCTATAAATTTAAAATACGATCAAATTTAGCAAGAAAAAATAAATTTAGTTAGGGAATTTTACGTCGTTAAAAATTTTTTGATAGGGAATTTTTTGAACATTACTTTTTTGCGATGAGCACATTAGTTTTGGAAAACTTCGGTCATTAATCCATCGTTATTCTGTTTTAGAAATAGTAAAATCCTATCTAGCTAGGGAATATTACCAAGTTATTTGGGATTTTTTTTGTCGTGATATATATTTGACTTTCTACATAATAGTATATATATCAATCTATTTATCTAACTATTTATCTATCTTTCTATCTACCTTTATATCTACAAATCTATATATCTATATAAAAATCTATTTTTCTATTTGTCTATCTACCTATCTTTTTATCTATCTATCTATCTATGTATCTATCTATCTGTCTGTCTATATCTCAATCAATAAATCTATCTATCTATCTATTTTTCTATTTGTATATTTATCTATTTGTCTTTTTGTCTGAATCTCTAATTATTTAATTTTATATCTTTGTAATTGTCAAACTATATATCTTTCTAACTATTTAATTTTGTTTCAGTCCATCAGTCTATTAGTCAATATATATATATATATATTTCTATCTATATATCTTTCTATATCTCTATCTATCTACCTATCTATTTGTCTACCTATTTCTCTATCTATTTGCATATTTGTCTATATGTCTATTTGTCTATATATTTATTTTACTAACTATCTAACTATTTAACTATCAATCAAACAATAAATCTAACAGTCTATCTATTTATCCATCATTATATCTATCTTCCTATCTATCTATCTGTCTGTCTATCTGTCTGTCTATCTGTCTGTCTATCATCTATCTTTCTGGCTATCTATCTATATATCTATACATCAATTTTTTGCTTATCGATCGGTATATCTATCTATCCATGTATATTACTATTTGTCTATATGTATATCTGCCTTTATATCCATCTACCTATCTACCTATTTTTTTTATCTGACTAACTTTTTTTCTATTTGTCTATCTATCTACCTTTCTATCTATCTTTTTATCTTTCTATGAGTCTATTTGTCGATCTATCTATCTATCTATCTATCTATCTATTTATCTATTTTTCTATCTATATGTCTATAATTATATTTATCTATCTATCTATCAATTTATCTATCGATTAACCAATCTGTATAGCTATCTATCTATTTGTCTATATATCTATTTGTATAACTACCTAACTCTATAACTATCAATCAGACAATTAGTATATTAGTCTATCTATTTAACTTTTTATCAATCTTTCTTTCTATCTATCTATCTAACTATATATCTATCTGTCAATATGTCTATCTAGCTATCTAATAATTTGTCTAACAGACTATCTATCTATCTGTCTATCTATATATATGTATTTCTAACTATCTACTTATTGGCCTTATTATTTATCTCTCTATCTTTCTATATATCTATTTGTGTATCTATCTGCCTATTTATCTGACCTTTTATCAGGCAATTTGTCTATCTATCTATCTATCTATCTAACTATCTATTTAACTATCTATCTATCTATCTACCTGACTATCTTTCAATCTATCTATCAGACTATATGTATAAGTGTGTGTGTGTGTGTGTGTGTGTCAAACTATCTATATTTTTATCTCCTTATCCTCCAATCTACCTTTTTGTCTATCTATATATATGTTTATTTGTCATTCTGTAAATCTATCTATCTGTCAATTTGGTTAAAAATCAATCTAACATATCTATCTATATATATATATGTTAATATGTCTCACTATATAATTATATATCTATTTGTCTATCTATCTATCTATTTATCTATTTATCTATCTATATATCTATCTAACTATATATATGTCTATCTATCATTCTATCTGTCTATCAAAAATTTTTTATATTTGTCTATATATCTATTGACTATATGTTTATATGTCTATCTGTTTATTAGTTTATATATCTATATATCTATCTATCTATCTACCCATCTATCTCTCTACCTATCTCTATATCTATTTATGAATTTATCTATGTGTCTATCTATCTAATTGTCTATATATCTCTTTTATAAACTATCTGACTATTTAACTAACAATTCAACTATTAGTCTATCAGTAAATCTATGTATCTATTTATCTATCTATATATCTATCTCCTATCAATCTATCCATCTATCTGTCTATCTTTCTATCTATCTAACTATTTGTTTATTTGTATATCTGCCTTTCTACTCATCTACCTATCTACATATTTGTTGATCCGTCTATCTATCTATCTATCTATCTATCTATATCTTTATCTTTTTATCAGTCTATTTGTCAATCTATGTATCTATCTATCTATTTATCTATCTATCTATATGTCTATCATTATATTTCTTGATCTGTGTATCAATCAATCTATCTATTTTTTATCTCTATATCTATCAAGCTATCTTTCTATCTAATTTTCAATATATCTATTTTTCTAACAATCTATCTATCTAACTCTATAACTATCAATCAAACTATAAATCTATATATCTATCTATCTATCTAACAAACTAACTAACTAACTATCTATTTAACTAACAAACTATCTATCTATCTATCTTTGTATCTATCATTTTATTAGGATATTTGTCTATCTATCTATCTTTCTATCTTTCTATTTATTTAACTATTTTTATGTCTAACTAACTAACTCACTATCTATCAATCGATCTATCTATCTATCTGTCTATCTACCTTTGTGTCTATTTGAAAATTTAGATATCTATCTATTTGCCAATTTATATATATATCTATCAATCTATCTATCTATCTATTTGTTAATCCTATTATCTATCGATCTATCTATCTATTTATTTATATATCCATATGTTTATCAATCCATCTATCTATTTGTCTATCTGTATATCTTCCCATTTATCATTCAGATGATTTATCTATCTACCTAACTAAATATCTATCTATCTATCTAGCAGCCTATATTTACATCTATCAATCTATCTGACTATATGTATATATATATATATATATATGTTAAACTATTTATATTTTTATCTTCTTATCCTCATATCAGCTTTTTTGTCTATCTATCTATATGTTTTAATGTCAATCTGTATATTAATTTATCTGTCTATTTCTTTAATAGTCTATCTATCTATTTATCTATCTTTCTATATAGCTATCTATATGTTAATAAGTCTAACTATCTAATTAGATATCTATTTTTCAATCAATCAATCTTTCTATTTATCTATCTATATATCAATCAATTTATCTATTTATCTATCAAACTATCAATCAATCTATCTGTCTATATGTCTCTCTATCAAACTGTCAATCTGCTTTTCTAATAATCTATTAATCTATCTATTTGTCTATATGTCTATCTATTATTCTATCTATATGTTAATCTTTCTATCTATATATCTAGCTATGTATCTATATGTCTATTTTTGTATCTATTTATCTGTTTGTCAACATATCTATCTATCTATCTATATATCACTTTGTCTATTTGTTTATTTTTTTATCTATCTATCTATCTATGTGTATATCTTTTTATTTCTCTATCTATGTATTTATATATCTATCTCTCTATCTATCTATCTGTCTATCTATCTTTCTATCTGTATGTCTATCTATTTATGTGTCTTTGTATATAACAATCTATCTGTCTATCTATCTATATATATAAGTTTCTATCTATCTATCTATCAATATATCAATCTCTATATCAATCTACCTATCTTTTTGTCTATCTCTATATTTGTTTATCCATCTTTCTATCTATCTATCATATGTATATTTGTGTATTTGTGTATCTATCTATCAGTCTATTTGACTATCTATATATCTATCTATCTATTTGTGTAACTATCTATATATCTATATGATTATCTATTTATCTTTCTAACTTTCAATTTGTATATCTTTCTATCTGTCAAACTATATTTCTTTTTTACTATCTATATGAATATTTCTTTATTAGTTTTTCTATTTATCTCTCTATTTCACTATCTTTCTATTTGTCTATTTATATATCTTACTATCTCTGATATGTCTATCTATCTATTTATCTATATGTTTATCTATTTATAAGTCTTTCTATTTATTTATGTATTTGTCTATATGTATAACTAAATATATGAGTATCTATTAATTTATCTTTCTATCTATCTATGTATCAATCAATCTGTCAATCTATCTTTTTGTCTATCTATCTATCTATCTGTCTGTCTATCTATCTATGTATTTACCTATCAATCTTTCTATTTATATAATATCTATCTATCTGTCTAACTATTTATATATTTATCTATATATCTATCTAGATTTCTATTTATTTGTCTATCTGTGTATCTCTCTAAATAACTATTTGCCTATCCCTCTAGCTATCTATATTTTTATATCTCTATCTTTTTATATGTTTAACTATTTATCTATCTATCAATATATCTCTCTTTATGTATATTTGTTTATTAATCACTATACCTATTGGTTTATCTATCAATCTGTATATCTATCTATCTATCCATTTATCTAGCTAAATGACAATATGTGTATCTATACATCTATCTATCTATTTATATTATTGTTTATCTATCTATCTGAGTATTTTTTTATCTATCTATCTATATATAGCTATTTAATTATTTGTCTGTCTGTCTCTCTTGTACCTATCTATCTGTCTATGTCTTTGTGTCTGTGTCTAGGTGTCTACGTATCTATGTCTCTGTGTATAAATGTATAGGTGTCTATGTGTCTATGTGTATTTGTGTCTATTTCTCTATGGATCTAGGTGTTTATCTATCTATGTATATATCTACCTATGTATATATCTATCTGCCTATCAAACTTTCTACATATATATCTATCTATCTATCTATTTGCGAATCTATTTATTTGTGGCTCTATATATCTGTATATGTTTTTATTTATCTTTCTATCTACTTGCCTACCAGGATATCAATTTATTTTTCATTCTAACTTTTTTTCAACCTGTCTATATAATTATCATTGTATCTATCTATATGTCTGTCTGTCTATCAATCAATCAATCAATTTGTCTATCTATCTTTCTTTCTTTCTATCACTCTATTCATCAATTAGTCTATCAGTCTATCTATCTATTTAACAAACTATCTAAATGTCTATATCTCTAACTGTCTATCTGTCTATCTATCTATCTATCTAACTATCTTCTATTGTCTATCTATCTCAAAGTTTATTTCTCTATTAATCTTTTAGTATATAATTCTAATAGTATATGTGTCTATCTTATTTATCTATCTTTCTATTATCTATCGGTCAATCAATCTATTTATCTAATAGTCTACTTGTCTATCTGTCTACCTATTTATCTATCTATTTAGCTATCTTTCTATCTATCTATTTTTCTATCTATATGTCTTTTTGTATTTCTAACTATCAATCATTCTATCTATCTATGTATATATGTATCTATCATATATGTGTCATTTGTCAATCAATCAATCAATTTAACTATCTATATTTTTATATATCTATCAATTTGTGAATCTATCTATGTCTATATATCTATCTATTTATCTGTGTATTTATTGATTTGTCTATCTATCTATCTAGTGTCTATCTAACTTTTTGTTTTTCTATCTATGTATTTATTTGTTTTATTTTTCTATCTATATATTTATCTATAATCGTATGTATCTATTTGTATATCTATCTATTTGTTATCTTTCTATCTATCCATCTATATTTCTATCATTCTTTCATGTCTTTCTTATATTTTCTATCTATTTATCTATGAATCTATCTATCAATCTATATGTCTGTCTGTCTATCAAACTATCTTTCTATCTATTTGTCTATATATCAATCTTCTAATTGTCTATATATCCATCAATCTATCTATTTATCTGTATATTTGTCGATCTGTCTTTCTATCAATCAATCAATTTATCTATTTATCTATCTATCTATCTATATCTCTATTTGTCTATTTGTCTATCTATATATTTGTATATCTATCTATCTAACTATCTATTTAGTTTCCTATCTATCTATCTATATCATCAATCTATATATCTATGTATATATATATGGTGTGTGTGTGTGTATGTGTGTGTC
>JAREIK010003786.1:45507-102837 GCA_029783825.1 Sapria himalayana
TCTATATATCCCATTTTCCTATCTATCTATCTATCTATCTGTTAATATATATATATCTATTATCTATTTGTCTATTTATATTTAAAATCTCTTTCTATATATCTATCTCTATATATCTATTTGTGTGTCTATCCCTCTTTCTATCTATATATCCTATTTTGTATCTATCTATATGTTTGTCCTATATGGTCTATCTATCTATTTGTATATCTATCTGTCTTTCTATTTATCTATTTATCTATCTATCTATCTATCTATCTATCTATGTCTTTCTCTACCTATCTATCTATCTATTTGTTTCCCTATCTATCTATATGTATATTTATGTCTGTATATATACTATCTATTTGTATGTCTATTTGCTTCTATTTATCTATCAATTTATCTATATTTTTATCAATCAATCTATCTATCTATCAACATATCTGTATATCTATCAAATATATTTTCTATTTATATATCTATCTATTTTTTTTTATATTATCTATATGTCTATCTATCTGTCTATCTTTCTATCTATCTATCTTTCCTTACTAATTAACTCAATATCTATCTATATATCTCTTTATTATATGTCTATCTTGCTAACTATCTATTGATCTATTTATCTATCTTCTGTCTGTCTATCTATCTATCTATTTAAAAATCTATCTATCTAAATATCTATCTATCTAATCTGTCTATCTATCTGTATATCAATCTGTCTGTCTATCTATCTATCTGTTTATCAATCTGTATGTCTATCTTTCTATCAATCTGGCTATCATTCTATCTAATAATTTGTATATCTATCTATCTATCTATCTATGTACATATATATCAATATGTATATGTATTTGTCTATTAATATTTCGTTTAATATGTCTATTAATCTATCTATCAATCTATCTATTAATCTACCTATCAATCTATATATTAATATTTATATTACTTTGTCTATCAATATGTATATCTATATGACTATTTAAATATATATCTATCTATATGTTTGACTGTATATCTATCTGTCTATCTATCTATCTATCCATCTATCTAACTATCTATGTATCTATCTATCTATCTATCAGACTTTCTATCTATTTTGATATCTATTTGTCTAAATATCTATTTATTTATTTCTGTATCTATATGTCTATATATATATTTATCAATTTTTCTACCTA
This sequence comes from Sapria himalayana, assembly GCA_029783825.1. Classification (NCBI taxonomy): domain Eukaryota; kingdom Viridiplantae; phylum Streptophyta; class Magnoliopsida; order Malpighiales; family Rafflesiaceae; genus Sapria; species Sapria himalayana. The sequence goes on from JAREIK010003786.1 coordinate 46,671, forward strand.
TGTGTCAATCTATCTATCTATCTATCTATCTATATTTCTAATTATTTTGTTTCTTTCTAACAATCTATATGTATATTTATTTATCTATCATTTTGTGTATCTATCTCAGTATCTATTTATTTATCTATATATATATATTTATCTATTTGTCTGACTATTTGTCTATCAATGTGTCTATAAATATGTCTATTTATTCAAATGGCTACTAGTCTAAATATCTTTCTAACTAACTATTTATCTATCTTTCTCACTATCTATATGTCTATCTATCTATTTATCTATTTGTTTATCTAATTATTTGCCTATCTATAAAACTATCTTTCTATAAATTTATCTACCTCTCTATTAGTCTATCTATCTGTTTATCTATCTATATTCTATATATCTAATTATCTAATCTATGTAACTATCTGTATATCGATTTGTCTATAGATCTGTCTAAATTTATCTCTATATATTTGTCTATATATCTATCTAACTATATTTCTATCTATTTTTCTAAATATCTGTCTATCAATCTTATAATAAATATGTTTATATATTTGTCTATATATCAGTCTAGCTATATTTTTATCTATCTATCTATATATCTATATTAATTTCTATCTTACTATCTGTCTATCTATCTGTCTATCTATCTATCTATCTATGTGTGTATCTATATATCTATCTATGTATCTATCTATTATCTATCTATTAATATGTCTATCAATTTGTCTATCAATCTATGTATCAATCTAATTATCAATCTTTCAATCAAATTCACTTTTAATCTGAATATCTATCTATATGTCTATTTGTTTATCAATCTAGATTTCTTTCTTTCTATCTGACTATCTATCTTTCTTTCTATCTGTCTGTCTATATGTATGTCTGTCTATGCATATATCTATCAATCTATCTTACTATATCTATCTATCTATCTATATCCATTTATCTATCTACTAATCTTTCTATCTATATGTATACCTATGTTTCTAGCTATCTGTCTATCGACCTGTCTATCTATGTGTCGATCTATCTATATGTATAAGTATTTGTTAATATGTCAATCTATCTATCTTTCTGTCTAAATATTTGTATATCAATCTTTCTATCTATCTATTTATCTATCTATTTATTTATCTATCTATTTATTAATCTGTCTAAATATTTGTTATTGACCTATTTATAAATGTCAATTAATTTATCTATATATCTATCAAACATTTTTTCTAACTATCTTTAAATATATCTATCTATCTATTAGTCCGTTTGTCTAGATATCTACCAATCTATTTGTCTATCTATCTAGCTATCTATATATCTATCTATCTAATTTTTTGTCTATCAATCTTTCTATCAATCTAACTAACTAACTAACTGTCTGTCTATCTATATGTCTGTCTATCTATCTATCTTTTTTTTCTTTCTTTCTATCTGTATATCTATCTATTATTTATCTATCTATCTATCCATCTATTTATCTATAAATATGTCAATCTTTCTATCTATTTGTGTATCAATTTTCTATCTATCTATATATCTGTCTATCTATCTATCTATCTATGTATTTATCTATCTGACAATCTATCTGACTTTTACCTGTCTATCTATTTGTCTATCTATCTATTTATCGGTCTATTTATTTATATATCTATCTATTTATCTCTTTGTCTATCAATATTTTTATTTATCTATCTATTTATATATCAGTCTATCTATCTATTTATATATTTATCTATATATCTATATATCTATCTATGTATCTATTTGTCTATCTATCTGTAAATATTTCTATTAATCTATCTGTCTATCTCTTTGTATATCTATCTTTCTATCATTTTGTTTATCCATTTGTCTATTTATATGTCTACCTATCAATATATATATATCTATATAAATATCTACCATTCTATATGTCTATCTACCTCTCTATTTTGTTTCTATCTATCTAACTATCTAAGTATATATCTGGCTATATTTCTATTTATTTATCTATCTATTTATATGACTATCTATCTATCTGTCTGTCTATATATATATATATATATATATCTTTATATCTATCTATCTAGCAAACTATCAATCTATCTATATATTTGTCTAATTATTTTGCATCTATATAACTATCTAAATGTATATCTATCTACCTATTGATTTATTCATCTATGTTTCAATCTCTCTCTAAATAAATTTTACATTTGTCTAACTATCTAACTATATATTTATATATTTGTCTAACTATATATTTAGATGGATAAATAACTATATATTTATATATTTATAAATAAATATTTCTATTTATTTGATGATTTTTTGTTTAACAATCTTTCAAACTATCTATCTATATATCTATTTATTTATCTATCTAACTCTCTATCTATTTGTCTATCTATCTATCTTTCTTTCTTTCTTTCTTTCTGTTTGTATAATTATTTTCCTATCTATATAATAATCTATCTCTATATCTATCCATCTATTTATTTGTTTATATATCTATCTTTCTTTCTTTTTTTCTATCTTTCTATCTATTTATCTATCTGTATTACTATCTGCCTATCAATTTGTTTATCAATCCATCTATAAATATGTCTATAGATTTCTTTATATATCTATCTAACTATCTTTCTATCATCAGTCTAATAATTTTGTCTATCGATCTCTTTATAAATATGTCTATCTATTTGTCTATATATCTTTCTAACTATTTTTCTATCTTTTTATCATTATATCTATCTTTATATCTATCTATTTGTCTATCTATTTTTCTATATGTCTATCTTTATATCTATCTATGTATCTGTCTATCCATCAAAGTATCTTTAATTCTATCTATCAATCTATTTATGAATCTATCTATCTATCAATCTATTAATCTCTATATCCATCTATTTATATATTTGTTTATCTATGTGTCTATCTTTCTATCATTATGATAGTTTATCTATCTATCTATCTATTTACCTATATTTCTATCTATATGTCTATCTATCTATCTATCTGTCTGTCTGTCTATAAATCTGTGTACATATGTGTCTATCTATCTGTCTAATTATCTTTTTATCTATCTATATAACTATCTATCAATCAATCTATTTATATATTTATGTATCTATATCTATATAAATATATTTCTATATATATTTCTAACTATTTGTTTATCTATTTATCTATCTATCTATATATTTATCTATCTATATATCAATCTATTTATCAATCTGTCTAACTATCTGATCTATCTATAAAACTATCTATTTTTTGTCTATCTATCTATTTAACAATCTTTCTATCAAACTATATATCTATCTATCTGTTTGTTTGTTTGTTTGTCTGCTTATCAATCAATCTATCTATCTATCTGTTTGTCTATCTATCTATTTTTATATCAATCTTTTTGTTTCTGTTTCAATCTCTCAATCTATCTATTTATCTATCTATATATCTATCTATTTATTTATTAGATTATATATCTAAAAATCTATAAATCTATCAAGTTATCTATCTATCTGTCTATCTATATATCTATATATCTTTCTATCAATTGATTTAACTATCTATCTATCTATATGTCTATCAATATATATTAATATTGGTCTATCTATGTCTATTTATCTATCTATCTTTTTATCTATCAATAAATCGAATCTATATATCTATCTATCTATTTCTCTGTCTGTCTATCTATCTATTTGTATATCTATCTATCAATCAATCTATCGATCTATTTGTCTATCTATATGTATATCTATATGTCTATCTATCTATCTATCTATCTATCTATTTAACTATCTATCTATCTATTTTTATATATTTCTATCTATCAATTTTTCTATATATCTATCTGTCTATCCATTTGTTTATCTATCTATCTATCATTTATTCTATTTATCTATCTATCTTACTTTCTATCTATGTATCTATCTATCAAATTGTATAACACTTTGTTTTTATATTTTCCTATATGTTTATCAATCTGTATGTCTATATGTATATCTATCTAGCTTTCTATTTGTCTGTCTATCTTTCAGTCTATCTATCTACATATCCATCTGTCTGTTTATATATCTATCTGCCTATTGATCTATCTATCTATCTATCTATTTGTCTGTCTATCTGACTTTCTATATATATGTCTATTTGTCTATCTATATGTCTATCATTATATCTATCTATCTATATATTTCTCTATCTTTATGTCTATATTTCTGTCTATCTTTCTGTCTATCTATCTATCTATATGTCTATCTACCTATATATATATGTATATCTATCTATCTATTTCTTTATATCTTTATCTGGCTATCTATCTATCTATTTTTCTTTATTTTTATCTGCCTATCTACCAATATGTCTCTTTGTTTGTCTTTTTATCTATCTTTCTATCTCTCTATTTTTATATCTATTTGTCTATATATATATATATATAATCTATATATATATATATATATATTTGTCAGTCTATTAATCTTTTATCTTTCTATTCTATCTATCTGCCTATATATATGTCTATCTTTCCATCTATCTATATATCTATCTATATGTTTGTATTTCTATCTATCTATATTTCATTCATTCTTTCTGTTTATATATATTTTGTATTCCTCTATCTAGCTTTCAATCCATCTATCTATTTATTTATCTATCTATCAATTTGCTTATCTCTCTCTAAATCTATCTATCTTTATGTGAATATATATATATATATATATATATATATATATTATACTATCTATTTATCTATTTGTCTGTCTATCTAATAATCTGTCTATTTATTTATGTATCTATCTGTCTAACTATTTATTTATCTTTTTGTTTATCTATTTTTCTAATCTAACCATATATCTATCTTTATATATATATATATATATATATATTTCTATCTATGTATCTATCTATCTATTTGTCAATCAAATTGTCTATCTGTCTATCTATCTATCAATTTATTTGTTTATCTATATGTATAACTATCTTTTTATCGACCAATAAATAAATCTATCTATCTATCATTTTATCTATCAATCTTTCTCTATAACTAACTTTCTATCAATCAATCAATCTATTTATCTATCTGTCAATCTATCTATCTATCTATATGATTTGTCTATTTATATGTCTATCTTTTTTTTGTCTATCTTTCTATCTATCTATCTAATTATCTATCTATTTTTATATCTATCTATCTATCCATCTTTCTGTCAATCTTTCTAACTATCTGTATGTATATCTATTTAACTATCTGTTTGTTTATCAGTCAGTTTATCTATGTGTGTATCTGCCTCTTTATCTATCTATTTATCTAACTATCTATCATTCATTCTATTTGTCTTTTTATATATTTGTCTATTTGTATGTCTATTTGTCTATTTATATGTCATACGATCTATCTATATATTTTTTATTTATCTATAAATCTTTATATCTATCTATCTATTAATCTTCCTATATGTCTATCAATATATCTATTAATCTAATAATATGTCTATCTTTCTATTTATCTATATACATTTCTATCAATATTTATATCTTTCTTTCTATCTATTTGTCTTTTATTTTGTATATCAAACTTTCTATCAATCTATATATAAATATGTTTATAAATCTATCTATTAATCTTTATATTAATTTGTATATCAATCATTGTAGCTATATGTCTATTTAAATAACTTTCTATCAATCTATCTATCTATCTATCTTTTTATCTATCTATATGTCTATTTGTCTATCAATCTTTCTATCTGACTACCCATCTATATATCTTTTTATCTATCTATGTAACAATCAAACAATCTATCTATCTGTTTATTTATCTTTATATCTAACTATCTCTCTAAATAACTATCTTTCTACCTATATATATATGTCTATCTATTTGTCTATCAATCTATTGATCTATATATATATATATATCCATCTATCAATCAATTGATCTGTCTATCTATTTGTATATCAATCAATCAATCTATCTGTATGTCTATCTATTTATTTGTCTATCTATCTGTTAACTATATATTATATATCTATTTACCTTTCTATCTATTTATCTATCAATCTATATGTATATCTAACTTTTTATCTATCAATCAATATTTCTATATTTCTTTTTTTTATTTCTATGTATCTAACTATCTATCTACTTTTTTCCCATCTATCTATCTATATATATGTCTATCTATCTGTCTTACTATTAGTCTATATATATATATATATATATATATATATATATATATATGTCTAACTTTATGTGTGTGTGTGTGTGTATCTATCTATTTGTCTAACTATTTGTCTATTTATTTATTTATTATTTATCTATCTATCTGTCTGTCTATCTTTCTTTCTACCTATCTATCTATATGTCTACCTATCATTGTATCTATTTGTAAATTTATTTGTCTGTTTGTCTATCTATCTATCTGACACTTTATATGTTTATCTATCTATCTATCTATTTGTACTTTATATGTCTATCTATCCCATTTATCTAAATATCTATCTTTCTATATATCCATATATCTATCTTGTTGTCTATCTATCTCTCTATCTATCAATTTAATAATCTATCTATCTATTTTTTTAATAAGTCTATCAATATGTCTATAAATCTATCGATAATCTATCAATTTGTCTATCAATCTGTGTATCTATTTTTGTATCTATCTATCTGTATGTCTATGTATGTATGTATGTATCTGTCTGTATGTCTATGTATCTATTTGTCTGTCTGTCTGTCTGTTGATCTATCAATCTATCTCTTTATCTATCTATGTATCTAATTGCATGTATATCTTTTTATCTATTGGCATATCTCTATGTATGTCCATCTATTTGTGTATCTATAAATCTATTTATCTTTTTATCTATCTTTTTATCTATCTGTCTGATTATCTGTCTATCTATTTTTTATTTGCTTATCTTTTTTCTATCTTTTAATCTATATATCTTTCTAATAATTTGTCTATATATCTATCTATCTATCTATATATCTATCTGTCTATCTTAATATATATATATATATATATATGTCTATCTATCTATATATCAATTTATCTAACTAATGTCTAATAATTTATCTATCTATCTATAAGTCTATTTATCTGTCTATCTATCTATTTATCTATATATATGTCTATCAATTTGTCTATCTATTTGTCTTTCAATTTGTATATCAATCTATCTAATAATTTATCTATCAATTTGTCTATCAATATGTCTATCAATCTATATATTAATTTGTCTATCAATCTTTCTATCAATCAAATTATCTATCTTTTTTTCTATCTGATCTATGTATTTTTCTATTTATCTATCAATCTATTTTTCTATCTATGTATATGTTTATCTATCTATCTATCTATATGTCTATCTATCTAGCTATCTATATATCTATCTATCTATTTGTAGGTTTATCGGTCTATATGTCTATCTTTTTAATTATCTGTCTATCTATTTATTTATCTATCTATTCGTCTTTTTTTATATCTAGTTCTCAATCAAATTATCAAACTATATATCTATCTATCAATCATTCAATCTATATGTCTATCTATCTGTATAATAACTTGACTAATTATCTATCTGTCTATTTATCTATTTGTCTGTCTAACTATATGTCTATTTGTGTGTCAATTTGTCTATTTATCTATCTATCTATCAATCTGTCTATCTATATATATATATATATATATTTATTTATTTATCCCTATTTGTTTATCTCTTTGTCTATCTACCTCTCTCTTTGTATGTCAATATATCTATCTATTTATCTTTCTATCTATCTCTCGATCTAAGTATATAACTATATGTCTATCTATTTGTTTATGAATTTCAATATCTTTCAATTAATCTATTTATTTATTTATCTATCTGTCTATATATCTTTCTATATTTCTATCTATCTATCAATCTATATCTCTATCTTCATATCTATCTATCTATCTATCTATTTGTCTAATAATCTTTATATGTATCTTTCTATCTATTTGTTTAACTATCTATCTTTCTATCTTACTATCTTTTTATTTATATATTTGTCTATCTATCTATCTATCTATCTGTTAATCAATTTGTCTATCAATATGCATATCATTATGTCTATTAATCGATATATCAATCAAATTATCAATCTTTGTATCTATTTGTCTATCTATCTATCTAACTATCTATAAATCTATATTTCTTTCCTATCTATCTATCTATCTATATGTTTATCTATATGTCTATCTATCTGCCTATTTATTAGTCTATCTATCTTGCTATTTGCATGTCTATCAGTCAGGCTATCTATCTATTTATCTATCTATATATTTGCATTTGCATGTCTATCAATCTTTGCAATTTGCATGTCTATCTGTCTATATGTCTGTCTATCTTTCTATCTATTTATCTATCTATTTGTAGGTTTATTTGTTTATCTATCTTTCTATCAATCAATTTATCAACCTGTCTATATATCTCTGTAACTATCAATCAATCTATCTATCTATCTATTGTCTAATAATCTATCTATTTTTCTATCTTTCTATATATCTATATATCTATATGTCTGTCTATCTATCTATTTAACCATCTATCTATTTGTTTGTATATTTGTTAATCAATATGTCTGTTATATATTTGTCTATCTATGTATCTATTTATCTAGTTATTGATCTATCTATTTGTCTATCTATCTATCTTTCTATCTGTTTTGCTATTTGTTTATCTATCGATCTATCAAATTGTCTATCTATTTATTTATCTATTTATCTATCTATCATTCTATCTATCATTGTGTCTATCTATTTATATATCAATCAATCTGTCTATCAATCTATCTATCTATTTATCATATATATGTCTTTCTTTATGCCTAACAATCTGACTGTCTATCTATCTATTTGTCTATCTTTATGTCTATGTATATATTTATTTAATACTCTATCTATCAATCAATCTATCTATATATCTATCTGATCTGTCTATCTATCTATCTATCATTCACTACAAGAAAAATCCCATGTAGCTAGGGACAATTCCCTAGCTATATGAAAGATTTCCATTGCTAAATGGTAAATAGCGATGGAATATCAATGGATCGTGTTCCTTTGTAAAGTGCTCCTTGCTAAATTTAAGCTACGCAATTTTCCCTAGCTAAAAAATTAGCGACGAAAAATTTCCTCGCAAAAAAAGAAAAATTCCGTTGCTAAAATAACAAGATAAACAAAATATTCCATCGTTAAACAAAAATAACGTTGGCTGAATCCCTAGCTAAAGTACCTAGCATTAGAAAATTAGCGATGGAATATTTGTCGCTAATTTTAATATTTTCCTAGCTAAATTAGCTAGGGAAATTTCCTTCTCTAAATTAGCGAGGCATTTTTCCCCCCCTAATTTAGCTAGGGAATTTTCCCTAGCTATTTTAATTTCAAAAATATTTACATAATTTAAAAAAATTAAAAATTTTTTTAATTAAATAATTTATTATTTTTAAATCATATTGAATAAAAATTGAAACTATAAATAATTTATATTAAACAAAAAAAATCATTTAATATCTTATTCAAATTCAATATTTTACATAATTGAAACAAAAAAATAACATGCTTTTATTTTTATTCATCAATGTATCTATCGACAATGCATAAAGTATAATATATCCATTCATTGATGTTGCTTTCTCTCCCTCTACTCCTCTGATCATCATTTTTCTACTACGACAAAGCTGTCCAAGTCACGACATGTAATGTCTAGTGAAAAATCTCATCACTTATAGAAACTTTGTATGAGGAGGAACAATGCGGCATCAAATCGGTAAGAAAATTAAACCACTTAGTCAAAAAAAAGTTATGTTTTGATACATATATAATCCTGTAGTATATATGTAAATATATACTAGCAATTCACTAGTAGATATATTACTATAGTATATGTAGATATAAACAACAATATTAAGTGTACATATGAACCGAGTACAAAATATACACAGTATATACATACATAAAATACTATAGTATTAAATGTATGTATATACTGACTTTATTCTTACGTATATATCTCAATAGGTGTTGTTGCTACTGCTCCCGCTGCTGCTCCTGCCACTGCTGCCATTGCCAATGTCGATGCCAATACCACTGCTGTTGTCGCAGCTGATGCCGTCGCCACTACTGCCGAAGCTACGGCCGCAGGCCACTGTGGTAGCTGCCGCCGCTGCCCCCGATGCTGGAGCTATCGCTGCATGCCTCTGTGCCCTCTGCCACCGCTGCTACCACCACCGCCACTACTGCCGTTGCTTCCTATGCTGTCACTGCTTTCTGTGTAGCTACTACTACCGCCACTGCTGTCGCTGCTTCCAGTGCAGTCGCTACCTCTGCCTTCTATGCCGCCGCTTCCTTTGCTGCCTCCACAGTAGTAGCTGCCACTATTGCCATGGTTGCTGCCGCCGCTGTGGCTGCCGCCAAGGCTGCTGCCGCCCCTGCCGATGATGCTACAGGCACTGCTGCTGCCACTTTCACTGTAACCACCCCCCGTGCCACAACCACCTCTACTATCACTGGCGCCGCTGCCGCGGTCACTATTGCCACAACAACCTCTAATGATAATAAGCTTTTACATACCTATAATAGGCTAAAACTCTACCCAAAAATTTTGGACAAACACAAACATATTCACAGATATATAAAAATTGTTATTATAGACAAGAACAAACAAAAATTACAGTTGAATGTAATATAGTTGTAAAAAAAATTAATTAAAAAATGTAATATTTTAAAAATAAATTTACTTAAAACAAAAACTATAAAAGAAAATTTTTAATTAAAAAAAATTGCATTCAATAACTTATTCTAATAAAATATTTAAAATATCAAAAACAAAAAAATAATAAAAATTATATTACATCTTTTTAATCAATGTATCTACCAAATGTACATAAAGTATAATCTATCAATGCATTGATGTTGCTTTCTCTCCCATTGCTACTCCGATCACCAACTTTCCGCTGCAAAAATACTGTCCGAGTCACGGTGCTTCATGTTTGTTGAAATATGTGTTCACTTATACAAGCTTCGTATGGAAAATAATGCAGTACCATATCTATAAGAAATTTAAACCACGAAATCAAATCAAATTAAATAAAAAATAACTATATTTTGATAAATATATATTGCTGCAGTAAATATTTACATATATACTAGCATTTCACTCGTACAGTTATTACTATAGTATATGTACATATAAACTACAGTATTATGCGTACATATATACTGAGTACATATATATACTTTATATATATGTACATAAATTAATGTAGTATTATATGTACATATATACTGACTATATATGTATGTATATACTGCATATGTTGCCGTTGATGCTACTCTCGCTACTGCTACTGCTCCCGCTCCTGCTACTACTGCCACTACCGGTGCTACTGCTACTGTTGCTCTAGCTGCCGATGCTGGCGGTGCTGCCACTGCTGCCCCTATTGCAACCACTACTACCGCCGTAGCCGCTACTGCAGCCGCTGGCGCTGATGCCCCTTCTGCTACCGCTTCTGCTGCCGCTGCCACTGATGCCGCTACTACCACTGCTACCTCTTATGTCATTACTGTTGCTTCTGCCACAGCTATCATAGCTGCCACTGATGTCGCCTCAGCCGCTGTTGTGGCCATTACCTCTTCCACTACTGTCACATCTGTCGCTGCCGTCTCTGCCACTGCCACCGCTGCTGATTATGAACTTTTACATACCTATAATAGGCTACAACTCTACCCAAAAAATTAAGAGACACAAAAACATATTCATAGATATATAAAAACAAATATTATAGACATGAACAAACACAAATTAAAGTTTATTCTCATACAACTTCACCAAAAATCCAAAAGATGTCCAGAAATTATGTTTAGAGATAAAGAGAGTGCAAAAATATAATCTTTTTAGAAAAATAATGATAATATAAGATAGCCCTCTTTTTTATAAAGTTGAAATCGGTAAATATGGGACCCATGCATTGGAAGGAATGTGGAAATGTCAGAATGCTTTGAATTTGGATTTTTTCTTTTCTCTCACATAATGTGTCCTGCAAAGATTCATAATTTGGTTAATCGAAAAAGCAAAGAACAAAACTAGAATAAAAAAATATAATACCTGCAACGAAATATCATAATTATTTACAACACATAGACAAAAATAAATAACAGTTCATAAATAATTCTCATACTCAATCATCCTCATAATTTATAGGGAATGCTAGCCTTTCCTGTAAGGATACTCAACTAGATCTCGAAATGCTATCTGATGCACCAATGCCGCTAACTGTGACTCCATATAGGACATCTGCTATTGCATTGCTTTTTTAATATCTTTAATTTCTTGCATTTCTTCCATCAAATTAGTTATCTGCTCATCCTTCTTTTTCAGTTCGGTCTTCATATCTACAATACGTTCATTTGTTTCCTATCCTTATTGTTCGACTGTCTCATCCACCATTGCTAAGACAGATGAATTAGAAGCACGATTACTACAACAAAATGCCACTCCCTTAGAGCCGATTTCGTACACTCGCTACTTCTTTCGACCTCCTATTATCTCCAAATAAATTGGATCATAGTCAATTGGTTGAAGATTTATACAACCCTCAACTTGTTGATGAGCAGCTGTCACACGCTCCTCCATTAGGTCTTGAGATAAAATGGAGATAAAAACTATTCTAGATTTACAAAAAATAAAATAAAAATGTTGCATTCAAAATAATTTTTATAATGTAATATAGTTTTATAAAGTCTAATTAATATAACAATTTCTTACTGCAATCATCTGAGACTTGTTGTCAACATACTGACCATCCACTTTCTTCACATGCATCTTTTTGAAAATCTCATAGAAATTTGGATCTCGACCCAATTCTCCAGCCTAGAATATGTTTTTATTAATTCATAAAAAAACAAATGATAAAAAAATGTAACAAAATTATTAAAACCATGTAGAGATTATATATATTGGACTATTAGGACATACACAAAATATAGATATGTTTAGAATTTTAAATTTGTACCAAATCTCGAGCATGCTCAATGCTCGACTTTGAACCTCCATTGTGTCGATAGATTTCTGTACCTAATCCAGCAACCTCACTTCTCCGATTTTTGCTGGAAATATCTGATTTTTTCTTCACATCTGGCTCATCCCAATAATTAAGCCACATGGGCCAGTCTTCCTCGGATATAATATCAGGCCTTTCTTTAATTTTCTTTAATTTATGAACAAAATCAGAATACCATTGAGCTGTTTTGATCTCACATAATAATTTTATCTTTCCATCAAATTTGGGTGCCCATGTGCACTGATTCTATAAATAAAATGACAAAAGAATTTATATTAACAATAAGAACATAATTATTTACTGCTTGAATAATAACCAACTTAAAAGTTAAGTAATTAGATAATAATTTTTCAATTCTTTTATTTTGTTATTTTTACCTGAAAGTCATTAAAATATTACTCATTTGTCGATTGAGATACTTTCTTCCAGGAGAAAGCTTTGGCATCAGCCATTTTCTTGAAAGCCTTTGTAATTATGTCGAACACTTGTGAGATGGAATAAAACTATACAAATAAATAAATAACATAAAAAACAAACAAATCATAACAATATAAAAAAACCACAGACAGTAGCATCAAATTTTTTTTTTCAAATCATTTTTAGATTTTTCTTTTACCTCTCATCAAAAATATCAATTTCTAACTTTGAACTGACTTCAGAAGAAGGCACAACATTTGATGATGTCATTGGTATTATAAATGGGGGAACAATCAGTGTAAATTGTGTTGTAGAAGACTGAGATAAATCAAAAGTGTGAGCAGTAAGCACAATCAGTGGTGGGCTTACATCTGATAAAGGCGTTACTAGAGGTCTCAATGATGGTAGTGGTGATAGAAATGGAGATGGGTGATTGTGATGTTGAAGTCAGGATATGGTGGCTATGAGCCGGTACTGATTATGGAACATTATGTAACATACCAGTTGAATTTGGTTCATTTCTGTGTCCACGTCCAGCTCTACCACGATCACGACCTTTAGGCGTCATCTGCTATACAAGATAAAACAAAGAACAAAAAATAGAAAAATAATGAACACGCATGCATTTTCAAATAAAACACACCAATAGATTTCAAAAAAATATAAAACGTCTTTGATAGTTTAAATTTATGATAAAATTATAACAATTTAATTATCATCATCACTATCATCCTCCAATGGATATTATGATATTTCTTCTGATTCCGAAAGAAGTTCGATCTCATCTTCAGATAGAAATTGATCATCTTCAATTTCTATTGTGCCACCATATGAGTCACATATATTTTCTGGATCTTCATCTACATTCAAAGGCTCGATATTATTTATGTCATCTTTTTGGAATGCTGGTGCAATTTCTACATTTGCACTTCTTTGTTGCGATGGTGATAGTTCAAATTGTGATCGTGCTTTGATCTTGCAAATCGCCGACCAATCTTTCTTTACACGAGATAAACTCGGATATGTACAATAATATACTTGAGCGGCTTGAACTACCATAATAAATGGCTCATTTTGATTATATCTTTGTTTATGATTAACATCCACTAGCTTATAATCCGAATGAATCTTTATGCCCACATTTGGTGTAGGATCAAACCACTCGCACTTAAATAATACAATCATATTATTTTTGAGTCCAGGATACTCCAACTCAATAATCTCTTTGAGTTGACCATAATAATCAATCTCATCTGCAATATATTTTGTGCCTTTAATACATACACCACTATTCATTATTATTTTAGAAGAACCGTGTCCGATTGTCTGAAATTTATATCTATTAACAAAATACCAAGGATAGGTTGTCACATATCAAAATGGGCCTTTACTTAGATTCTGAATAAAAATATTTGAATCTCTATTTGAAGGAACAATTACCTGTGACATTAATTAAAAAAAATTGGAATTAACATATAAAAGATAAAAATAAATTAAATAATTCAAAATTTAAAACTTAATAATTCTCACATAATTTTTGAACCAATTTGCAAATTCATTTTCTAGCATATAATCGACATCATTGCTAGAAATTAATGGTTGCCTATATTTTAACTGCTCTATATAAATACTACACAAATATAAAAAGAGAAAAAAAAATGTCTATCAATTTTTAATAATTCCTATTAAAGATAAAATTAAACTATGATTTAACCTGCAACTATTTTGTGTATACATACTCAATGTATAGTGCAACCACAAAATCATCTTCTACCATCACATGACCTTCATAATTCCACGACACATTTCAATTCTTTGTATTGACATGATCCTCAAAATAATAAGAACAAAAAGATGATGCTTCTTCTACTAAATATGCATTACAAATTTAACCTTCAACTTTTGCCTTGTTTCGAACATTAAATTTCAACTTACGAAGATACCTACTACATCAATGTTAGTTTTCAATTTGATAAAATTACAATATTACTTAAAATACGAAATAATAAATCACAGCAAATTATATGTATTTACCTCTCAAAAGGATACATCCACCTGAATTGCATTGGCCCAACAATCATTGCTTCATATGCCAAATAGACTGGCAAATGCTCCATTGAGTCAAAAAAACTCGGTGGGAATTTCCATTCTAGCTTACAAATAATAAGTGGAATGTCATTCTCCAGCATCACCATGTCATCTATTTTGATTGTGGTTGTAGTTAGATGTTTGAAAAACAAACTTAGTTCTGTAAGGACCTTCCAAAACTTTGTGGAAGTAATTCACAAAATGCAATTGGTATTAATCTCTACATAAATACATGACTGTCATGACTTTTCATTTCAAATAATTTAAGATTCTTCATATCCACGCATCTACCCATATTTGACACATATCCATCAAGGAATTTCAAATTTTTAACTCATTCACACAATATCTATCTTGCCCTCTTATCAAGTGTGTAGCAAGCTTTAGAGAATTTTCTTGTTTGCTCATTCAGTTTCAATTCAGGCCGCCGACATTAATCATTCAGCTCTTGTCTTGATTTTAAAGTATCTTTTATTTTTCAATCTACATTAAGGACAATGTTGAAAATATTATCAAAAATATCTTTTTCAATATGCATTACTTCTAAGTTATGCCAAATTAAATTGGACTTCCAATAGGGCAAGTCCCAAAATATACTACGTTACCTCCAGCCAAATAATCTGCCTATTGGTCTATTATTTCCAGTAGCATCCTTTTCAGTTACCTTCTTCAAAGCCAAACTATGAATTTCTATAATAATATCATCTTCTGAATGAATAGCTGGTGCAACTGTCATCACAGTTTTATTTCTTCGAAATGTAGTTCCATTTCTTCGAAATGGATGATTCGTAGGTAGAAAATTACGATGGTTATCAAACAATGACTATTTACTACTAAATTTGAGGATAAATGCATCAGAATTTGTCATGCAATACGGGCATGTGAATCATCCCATGGTACTCTAGCCAGACAACATTGAATATGCAGAAAAGTCATTTACCATCCACATTAGAGCTGCCCACATAATAAAAGTTTACTTCTTTGAGATATCATATGTATTCACGCCAACATCCCATAAATGATTTAACTCTACAATAAGAGACTGTAAGAAAATATCCAGCATGTCTTTCGGATTTTTTGGCACTTGAACCAATATTGATAAAAATATATATTGCTCCTTCATACACAACCACGGAGGCAAGTTATAAGGCATCACTATCACTGGCCATGTTTAATACTGTTGTTCAGATTGCCCAATTGGCCGAAATTCATCAGTGTAGAGACCCATCTCACATTTCGACTTTCTACTGCAAAATCTTGCTATATATAATTAAAATACATCCAAGCAGGTGAATCTGATGGATGCCGCATTACCCCTTCTTCAACCTCATGCTCGGAATGCCACCTCATATCATTTGCTGTAGCATTTGATGCATATAGTCTTTGTAATAGAGAGATTAATAGGAAATAATACATCTTCTTAAAGACAACCTTCAATTTTTTTCACGTTTCTACAGCACGAGGTGCTTTCCTAAATCGAGGATGGCCACAAAACTTATATCTAATTAAATCACTATCACCGCCCCATTATAACATGCATCCATTTAAACAACAATCAATTTTTTCCACTGGTAGACCCATTCCTCGTAGTAACATCTTAGTGTTGCAATAGTTTTTAGTGATCAAATTATTATCCGTAACAATCTCCTTCATGAGTTTTGTCACCTGATCAAATAATTTCACATACATTCAATTTTCTAACTTAATGCTCATTTTTCGACCCACAAGTGACAATTGCGAATGTGTTTTACAACCAGACCACAACTCTTTATCTACAGCTTTAAGCATTTCATAAAATTTCTGAGCTTTAGGATTAGGTAGTTCATCCATGTAATCTATATTCAAGTCAGAACTAGTAGCTTCCCGATCATTCTATGGTGTGTGTTTGATGATTCTTCACCACAAGCAAATGATTCAATATCCTAATTTTGGTCAATATTCAGAGCCTTTGTACTTTCCCCATGATAAATCCAAACAAGATAATTTGGTGCAAAGCCATATTTTTCCAAATGATATCTTATAGTATTTGCCTCACGAAAAGGGATATTCTGACACTTTCAATGATTACATAGATACTTAATTTTTTTTCCATCCTTCAATCTCAATTGACAACATGCAAAATTGTTGAAAGTTTCAAGCCCAATAAAAAAATCATTATTCAAAAATCCATTAAAACCCTTTTGTACATCCACTAACGATATGTGCTCATTTTGCCCTATTTTATTTACATAAAATAATGCTCAATTATTAATATAAATAAAACAGTCTATTACTTAAAAATATACAAAGAATAAAATAAAATTACTTACAGATGAGTATTTATAATTTAAATATAATGAATATAGAGGCAAGCTGGTTGCACAATCTACATTAATAGATAACGTAATTTTTAGCATGATAAAGAAATCGAGATAAGGTGAAAGGAAAAGAGAAATCAAGATAACGTAATTTTTAGAGGGAGGGAGAGAGAGAGAGAGAGAGAGAGAGAGAGATAAGGTGGAGAGAGAGATGGGTAGAGAAATCGAGAGACGGGGGGAAAGGAAAAGAGGGAGAGAAAAGGAGAGAGAGAGAGAGAGTGGGAGAGAAAAGGTGAAAGGAAGAGGGGGGAGAGAGGGAAAGAGAGCGAGGGAAAGAGAGGGAGAGAGAGAGAGAGAGGGAGAGGGGGGGTAGAGAGAGAGAACAAGCAAGAAAGAAGAGCCAAAAAAATAACACGAGAGAGTGTGACACAAAGAAAAAGAGGAAGAGAAAGA
Source organism: Sapria himalayana (assembly GCA_029783825.1). NCBI lineage: Eukaryota > Viridiplantae > Streptophyta > Magnoliopsida > Malpighiales > Rafflesiaceae > Sapria > Sapria himalayana. The sequence goes on from JAREIK010003786.1 coordinate 64,986, forward strand.
CAAAAAGAATCATAGAGGGAGAGAGAGACACAGAAATTGTAGTGTTAGAATGAAGAAGTATATAAAAGAAAATATAAGTTCATTTGTACAAACCTATCAAATATTACATTTTTTGTTATACATAAGTTCATATTTGAGCCTGAGGCCCAAGGGCTGGGATTAGGTAAGAGTACGACCCTTATTTGTATTATACAATATATGAGCCTGATCAATGACACTCTCATGCTATGTACTTACATATTGTTGATATTATATCTTTAGCTATTTTATTTCAAGTTGGTGCAACAAAATAGTATTATCCCATATATAATTATATAACTACATAGTAAATGTATTTTTAAATTGTTACATTTAGTTTAACATATAATTATATATGGATATATGCATACAAGTTGTTATAAGTAAATATAAATAAATGTATACAAAGTTATAAACAATTATATAGATTTACATATATGTATACATATATGTTTACATAATTAAAAATAAAGTTATATTTATTTATATAGAGGTTTTATAGATATACAAATATTTATATATAGTCATACACATTTAGTTAAACATTATGTTGTATGTTTTTATACATATAATTATAAATATAGTTACATGTGGTTATACATATAGTTAAACATATAGTTAAACTTATATTTATAAATGTATGTATATATATTTTTTCATATAATTTCATATATTTATACATATAGCTATATATAGGTATGGAAATGCTAAAATACATTTTTTATACTGATATATAAAAATGTATATTAAATACATGTTGTTAATTATATATTTAAATATAGTTATGTATAAAGTTTTTATAGTTATACATATAGTAAGATAAAATTATTTATAGTTATATGTTATTATACATATAGTATATATAGCTATTAATATTTTTATATATTTAAACATATAATTATATATAAATATATTATTACAAATAGCTATACACAAATATATAAAGTTATCAATAAATATATAGATTTATATATATGTCTACATAGTTATAAATATAGTTATATTTAATATTGTAGAGTGTTATATAATTATACAAATATTTATATATAGTTATACAAATATTTATACATAGTTATACACATATTGTTAAATATTATATTGTATGTTATTATACATGTAATTATAAATATAGTTAAATGTGGGTATACTTAGAGTTACCCAAATACTTATAATTCTAAACACTTAAAATAATCAAATCCTACTTGTGTTATAATGATAAAGATTTTTGAATCCAAGATTTCTAAAAAGTTACTAGTTGGATGGTTGGTGGCATCATTAAATAGGTCTATGCCCTGGGTTTTAACCTATCATTTTTCTTTAAAGAAATATATTTTGGTAAACTCTATGAGAATTAAAAATTGATATTTGATTTCCGAAACTATTATTTTAGATTTAAATTTTTTAAAAACTTATGTGAGATAAACAAAGCTGATGCATTTCGGTGCAATAAAAGTTATAATATTATATGAAAAAATGTTAAGGAGAACCAACATGAAAATAATTATATTTTTTTACAATATTTAATTTTAATATAAGATTTGGTGACCCAAATCCAAAATATTTATGATTTGGGTCTTCCAAATTCATATACTGATTATTACCTTTATTTTTTCATACGGAATGAATATACTCAAGTATGCATATGAGTTTATGTAGAAACTCATTATTTCCTAAACAAAAACATATGCATATAGAGTTCATAAATACTCTGTATGCATAAACATATGCATTAACTCGTTTTTGCAAACTGAGTAAGCTGAAAAAAGTTTATGCATAATGTTTTTTTAATTATATTGGGATAATTATTAGTATCCGAATATAGGTACTAAAATATAACCCAAATCATAGATATTTTTTTTGGATTCCATAAAATAATTATTCGTTATATATATATGTGTGTGTGTGTGTGTGTGTTTATATATATTTATAGGTTAAGAATGAAAATATTAAGTATTATTATTATTATTAGTATTGTGGAGGAATTCCATTTTTTTTTGCAAAGTTAGATAAAAGTTAGTGCTATTTTTGGATGCAACAAATTATAAAATATAGTAATTTCATTGTCAAAAAAATCTTTTTAATAAAATTTTAAAATTGAAATAATTTAAGAAAATACTTCTTAGAGCAATATTCCTACCTTTTAGTGGTATCAATGCATAATATTAAATTGTTTTTGTTATTTTGTTTTGTAATTTAAGAGATGCAAGCCTAATATTTTTTTCTATTTGAAGATTAGAATGATAAGGATTTCTTGTAATGCATGTAATTGCTACTTATGAGCTATAAGGCTACTCTAATTTTTTCATCATTGTAAACTTTTTCTCCTTCTCTTACTGCTTCTTCTTTATCTTTTTCTACTTCTTCTTCTTGTACTGCTACTACCATAAATGGGTATCTACTTTCAAATGATAATGCTCATTTATAGATGAGATAATATTTTTTTATGCTTTATCTTTAACATGGTCTATAGTATATGCCATTATACTTTCTCATTAATCAAAGATAAAAATATAGATTATAGTTCAATTGAGAAAGCATGCTAATAGATGAGTATCTAATTGCAAATAGAGTATAAAAGGTAGATTAATTACCAATTGTGCAAGATTAATAATAGATGAGTATCAACTTGCAACATATAGGAATCCATTTGTTAGAGCATATGTTTGAGTGGTTGATTTGACATTGTTGACAACTTCCTTGATTTGATATAGAGCATAGTGATATATGTATCTCACACATCAACCATGATACAACATTAATATACATTTTTTTACAAGGTAAATGGTCTTGAGGTTGGTAATATATGTTCTATAAATCATCTCCATTGGAGAAACTAAGGTCTTGAAAGACTAACTACGGTCTCCTTTAATGATAATATTTTCTCTATGACAAGATCAATCAATCAAAAAGTTTGGTTACCTAACAACAACAAATAAATAGAGCAAGCAAAGACATGAATATTCAATTGATATTCCTTCCAATCTCAAAAGATAATCAAAAGATAACCATCAATGGGTTTGAAACCTATTTGAAAAATATTATTGCTCAAATATCAAAACATTTAATTAAATATGATAATTTTAAATTAAATCAGAAAATTATTTTTCATTTTCCCAAACTATACTTAATAGAGTTGAATTAAAAAATAGAAAATATATATATATATATATATATATATATATATATATATTCACATTATTTTATTACACACACGCGCACATACACACTACAAAAATTATGAAAAGATTAACCAAAATGGCTTTTCTGTAATTTTCAAAAATGATGTTAAATGCATAGCACATAGTAATTTTAATAATGCAAAAAATATTAAACAAATTTACAAACTACCATAAAATAAAAGAACACAACAAAAAACTTATACTATCAAAAAATACCCTGCTAAAAAACTTACCGTAAATAACACAAACTATGATCATACACACACTCTCATTTTATCATTTATATAATATCAAAATATAGATTAAAACTATTTGTTTCTAAATAATTATTCTAAAAAATTTATTTTTTAGAATAATTTTTAGAATCATCTTTTTGTGCTCTTCATGCAATATAGATAATAAATCAAGAACATATGTATTCTTTTTTCGGGCTCCTCACTCAATAACACCCGTGAACAATAACATTAGCAATGGGCCATGAATAATTGAAGTTTTAAATAGAAATATTTATAACATAACAAAAAAAAGATACCAGCAAACTATAGCATCAAAATCACCCAAACCATGATAAAGAAGTTCACCCACTTAATACCAACATGCCCAAATAATGCATAACAATTTTTTCATTTCACATCTATGGTAATAAAAAAATTATAGATAAAATTATGTTAAAATAGTTTATATATACTTTTTTATAGTTATATATATATAGTTATGTTGAAACACACTTATTTAAAGCAAACTTATATTTATGTATACTATTTTTGTATACAGTATGTAGTTATTTATATTAAAAAATTTTTAATTCGGCAAACCTACTATGCACCATCAAAATCCACACAATGACAATGCATTATATCACAAAAAGCATGACGTATGTATATGATTAAGTATATATACACAATCCAAAAACACCACGGTGAATAAAGGAGAAGAATTTTAGAAACATTAAAACTTAAGCTTAATCAAGTTAATCGATGAAGAATAAATGTATAAAACTTACCTCAAATCAAATAAAAATTAAAACTTAAACCTCGAAATCGAATATATGTTGAAGCATCGGTGTCGAGGGATGAATGGCCTTCTGTGGAGTTTCGAGTCACTTAAGCGTATGTGTCAAAGAAGATAATCGGTGTCGAAGAAGATAATCAAATTTTTAATATTTTTAATTATTATAACATTAAATAAATAATATATATATATATATATATATATATAATCAAAAAGACTAATTAATTGTATTCACTATAAAAAAATTTTCGAAAAAAATTAATGTGCATGTTGCAAGGCACAAATGAAAAATAAACACCTTAAAATTTTTTATTATAATATTAATATAAACAATAAATATATAAACAATAAAAAAATATGATTAGCCTTATAAAAAAAATCAAATAGGTACAAAATTAACAAACTCCATATAATAAGACATAAATAAAAAGATAATTTGCCTTCTAGTGACTCCCCTAAGAATTATAAAATACTATTAATGTTAAAAAATATATAAAAATTTATATTTTATAATTTAAAATATTGAAAGCATATTTATTATTTTAATAAAAAATTAATGTTAAAAGCTAATAGTCAAAATATTATTCAATTGTTTAATTCGTATAACTTTTTTTAAGAGCAGACATCTATGTATTTATTTATAAATATTAATTTTTTTTTTTTATAAATTTTTGTTTATTAATTTAACCCTCTCTTTTGGCAGAGGAATACCATTTGTACAAACTAAATCTACCCTTTCCCCTCTTACACCCTTTCCTATCCTCCTTTTTCAAATAAAGAATCCAAATCTATTTTATTTTTCTATTCTTCCTTTCGAGTAAGCTGTTTTTTGAAGAACTTTGATGCTCTGTTTCTCTGGTGAAGCCTTCTTTTAATTTCTTTACTTGACTTTGGGAGCTCAGCCTTTGAATCGTTCTTGATCCCACCCATGTTTTCACACCTTGTGCTAACTTGAAAGTACTGTCAATGGCAAGTGTTCCGGCCTTTGAGAGGCTCACTAAAGCTTCCACTTTAGCTTAATATTAGAGCTTTAACAGCGTCATATGGTATTATGTTCCCCCACGAGACATTTCAGCAGCCTTATTCAGCAGCTTTTTCGTTCAGCAGCTTTTTCGGCAGCCTATTTTGCATCAGTTTCAGCATCCAGCAGCCTTCATTCCCCCTCAGTCCAGCTGCTTCATTCCAGCCATACATGTGCAGCTTTAAGATCAATACAGCAGCATATCCGCGCAGCAGCTTTCACAACCTCTTTCACACCAACCCATCAGCTTTCCCAGCAGCTTTCACTCTGACAGACTCTAACTATTTCTATATACTTTTGAAATGCTTTAAATTAACACATACTTCATAACACATCCACTTGTGTTTCAGACCACACCATATTCACACATTATACCACATCCATCCTAGCATTTAAATAACTAAAATTAATACAGACTCAGAAGATTGACACAAAAACTTGAGCATTGCCGGATCCATCTACTTTCCTGACCCTGCTGCTAAGAAAAACAGCAGTACAAAAATACAAACTACAAGAAAATACCAATTCAGATTAGTTTATTGTAGAGACAGATCCTTCGTGCTGAAACCTCCCAATAAACGAAGCTTTGAATGAGCTGCGCTGCTAAGAAAGACAAATACATCTATACCATATTCCCCAAGAGAACCCCATTTTTACTGTTAACCTTTCCTCTTCTGTTATACCTATATAATCTATTAATATTTAACTGCCTCTCACTTTCTACTCTTGCTAACTCTTACATAGGGAATTGCATTCTTGTCTAGTTCCACTAGGCCTTTTATTTTTATCGGCTGAGTAACCTCATCATATTCTGCTTCTCCTTTTTGCGAACCTAGCCTTGCAAGATTGTCTGCCGGGGTGTTTAGCTCTCTATATATATGTAATATTGATGCATTCAGTTCTTCTATGAGATTCAAAATAATTTCTAATTCCTCTTCATGTTTCCAAAGAGATATTTTCTTTGTTACTAAATTGACTAATAACAATGAATCTACCTGTATTTGAATATTCTTATAGTCTAATTTTTTACAAACAGTTAAACCTAAATTTAATGCCCTAATTTCTGAATGTAGAGCCGAGGCTGCTACACTAACTGTAGTAAAAGCTTTCATAACTGTCCCTGTAGAATCTCTTATTAAACCACCTCCTTCCGCTATACCTGTGTCCCTATTAAAGCTTCCATCCGTATTTAAGGAGAGTTTTCCTTCCGGGGGTTAAGAGATACTTTTCGCCCAATATTGTTTATTTATTTTTATATTTAGGAACCATTCCCGTTCAGCTTTCTTTTCTTTGTCTATTTTATTTAAAATTATAGGGTTAAAATTTGAAATGTTATTTATTTCCTGCCTGATTTCTTGTGATATTGCATTCGTATCCATTTTCTTTCCTTCAAACCTACTCCTATTTCGAGCCTTCCATATACACCATATTATTACATGTGGTAAGTACATATTAAGCCAGATTCTAGGATTAGTAGAGATTACTTTTCCCCATGTTTTAATTCGTTCAATTATACCATCTTATCTTTTAATGATTTTCTTTGTTTCATCAAATTTCTTCCAGACCTGTATGGTGATTTTACCTTTCGAAAATAGGTGATCCATAGATTCTTCTTCCTCTAAGCAATATTCACATCTAGACACCAATTTAATGCCTTTTCTTTGAACATTAGTATCCACATGTATTGCATTTGTAGTTACTTTCCATGCTAGCGAGCACATTTTCTGTGGTATACCTGCCCTCCAGACCCATTTAGATAAAGAATGAACAGGCTTTTTTTTCCTAATTAATTCCTTTACCGATTTGAGTGTAAAATTACCTTGTGGTGTTAGGATCCATTTCCAACCACTCTTTTTTAATATTGAGTGGGATTCTACTTTTTCCTTTTGTTTTTCCAAGGCTTTCCAATTGTTTGAAACTTTCTTAGGCTGTTTTTCTAAATATCTTGCCCTCATATATTTTGCCCAAAGACTATCATTTTCCTTTAATCTCCACCATCCTTTGCAGTCCCAAGCGGTGGCCATATCTTGTAGAGAGATTATTCCTAAACCTGCCTCTGCTTTTGGATAACAAATATCTCCCCAGTTTTTCCAATGAGTTTTATTCTTCCCTTCTTTTTTACCCCATTGAAAATTTGCCATCTCCATTTCCATTTTATTTGTGAATTTCTTCGGAGGGTGTATTACGGATAGGATATGAACCAGCGTGCTTTGAAGCACGTGCGAAATTAATGTAACCCATCCCCCAAATCCTAGTAAATCTTCTTTCCAACCTGCTATTTTCTTTCGCATTTTTTCTTGCAATGGTGCTAAATATTCCCCTCTCAATTTTCCTTCAAATATTGGGCAACCTAAATAAATTAAAGCTCCCTTATTTTGAGTGAAACCAGTTAAATTTTTAGTTTTGTTTATATCTCTCTCCAAAACTTTTTTTCCCAGTATAAACTGGCACTTCTTTTTATTTACCACCTGACCTATTTCTAATTCAAATAGTTGTAATAATTCTATAAGGTTTATTATAGATCTTTTACTTGCATTTGTAAAAATTATTAAATAATCAGCATAGGCCAAACAACCTATTCTCGGGGTGTTTTTAGGTTGTCTAAAAGGTAAAATTTTCCCTTCCGACATTCTTTTGTTTAAATTAAGAATAAACAATTCTAGATATATATCAAATAGTAAGGGGGATAAGGGGTCTCCCTGCCTTAAGACTTCTTTTTGGTTTAAATTCTTCACCTATATTTCCATTTATAATAATTCTAACCCAAACATTCGAAACACATCTATAAATCAAATCTATACATAATTCGGAGAAACCATATTTTCTCAGTACAAAGCAAAGTACATCCCATACAACCCTGTCAAATGCTTTGGACAAATCCAGCTTGATTGCTAGATTATGCCCTCTTGTTTTAGCTGAAATGTTTTTCAACATTTCTGATGCTAACCTAATATTTTCAATCATCAGTCTGTTTTTAACAAAACCGGTTTTCTCTTGTGAGATTATTAATGGCAGAATATTACCTAACCTGTTCTGAATTATTTTGGATAAAATCTTATAAATCGCATTACAAAAGCTTATTGGCCTGAAATCCTCACATATTTGAGGGGCGTCTTTTTTCGGAATAAGAACTATGTATGAGTTTGCCCAGGCTTTAGAGATATCTGCACCGACGAAAAAGCTGGCGATTCCTAAAACTAGATCATGTTTAATAATAGTCCAATTTAACTGATAAAAATAGTTATTCCAGCCGTCTGGGCCCGCTGCACTATCTTTATCAAGATTAAAAACCACATTTTTTACCTCTTCCTCCTCTGGTATATTTTCCATCATTTGATTATGATCTTGTGTAATAGAAGCCCTGATCTCCTGTATTAAGGAGTTCCCTTCGTGATACACATGCCCACATAAGTGTGATTTTAAAAAATCCTCAAATAGAGTTCCAATTTTCTTGTCTTCTTCTATCCATTTTCCTTCCGTGTTTTTTATAGCTTTAATTCTATTTTTCTGAGTTTTTATTTTACTCATATTATGAAAGAATTTAGTGTTTCTATCACCTTCTTTTAGCCATTTAATTTTTGCTCGTTGTTTCCAATATACCTCCTCCATATGTAATTTTAAGCTTAATTCAGCTTTAGCCTTATTTAATTCTTGTCTAATCTTATCATCATTTTTATTATCATATTCAATTTCTAATTTTTCTACCTTCTCTTCTGCTTGTTTTATTTTCAGATTTATATTTCCAAAAACTTCCTTATTCCATGATTTTAAATGTTTTTTAAGTCTATTTAACTTGAACATTAGAACCTGCATCGGTTTACCCTGTGCTGGTTCTGACCAAGATTCTTTCACCAATTTTTCAAATTCAGGATGCTTTCCCCACATATTTTGAAATTTAAAGCTTCCTATGCTCCTTTTATTATGATGAGTAGTTATAAGAAGTGGAGAATGATCTGTACAGGTTCTGCTTAAATGCCTGAGCGATGTAGACCCGTGCGAGTCTGCCCACTTAGCATTACACATTACCCTATCCAGTCTGGCCCAAATTGCCCTTCTTTTACTCCAGTTGTTACACCAGGTGTAATTTGAGCCCGTATAAGCTATCTCCATAAGAATTGATTTAGAGATCGCCTCATTAAATTGAGACATTACTATTGTGTTCGGAGTTTTTCCTCCCTTCTTCTCTAAAGAACTTCTAATTACATTAAAATCTCCTCCTATTAACCAAGGAGTATTTTTTAATGCTATATCCCGCATTTCCTCCCATAAAACCAACCTAGCTTTTTATCATTTTTAGCATATACCACCGATATTATATCTTCTGTGTTTTTATTCATTTTAAAGTGTATTATTTGTTCTATGTCTTTTAATATTTCAATGTCTAGATTATTATGCCACATTAACCAGAGTTTACTATTTAAATTAGAAAATGAATTATTAAACCCTAAAAGTCTACTATATTTTATTATTTGATCCTGCTGTGTCATAGGTTCTGCTATAGCTACTAAAGCAATTTTATATGTTTTAACCAGGTTTTTAAGCCTATTTATCGAAGGGTTATTTGCCACCCCTCTAATATTCCAATACATATATCTATCCATTAAAATGTAATTTTGATTGTAATCTAGTTATGCATTTTGAATCATATTTTTTATCTTTCCTCATATTTCTCACACTCTTGGGAGGAATAGATTGAGATAATACATTATATTTTTCTAGTTTACCGAGTTGCATAACCATTCTCTTTATGGCTTCCATAGATTGAAATTTATTTAAATTTTAACCAATTTTATCGTACATTTCTAAATCATCCTTCGCTTCTCCTAAATAACTTTCTTTCTTAACTTCATCTATACCTAATTGAGGACAACTAAACACCTCCAAATCTTCATCCGGAAAGTCTAGGAGATCCTCCTCTATCCAGTTATAATCTTCTATTTTTTCCTTTAACACCCTTCTATGTTTATTTTTCCTAGCACTTTTTCTTCTAAATTTCACCACCTCCCATCTCTCTTCCTTATTCTCTTCATTACTACCCTCTATGCTTACCTCCCTAATGCTTCCATCTCCCTTCTCCTCCAAGAAAAAACTCTCATTCTCTCTATTACACACCTCTTCTTCATCCCCTAAACCTAGAGGTTTCGGGGCCACATCCACCTTCCTTATCCATGTTTCTACTTTTCTTATTGCAGCTACTTGCCCTTTCACCTTTCCTGACAGCTCTGTACCTATTTTACATTCAGATTTATCGTGCCCAAGCCTATTACAGATTAAGCAATATGAGGGCATGTTTTCGGGTATGACATTTTGCCAATAGCCATTGTTCTGCCCATCTTCCCCCTCCCCTATCCAAATTTCTTTAGGCAGAGGAGTAAGGAGATTACGCTCTACACATACTCGAGCCTTACTAGGCCGAGTTAATGTCACAGTGGCCTCATCCCGAAGCAAAGGTTTTCCCAAACAAGAGGATATCGCATAGAGAAGATTAGCATTAAACAGGTATATAGGGAGGTTCGGCAAAGAAAACCAAACCGGAGCAACTTGCGCCGCCACCTTTGGACTGAAGTCCTTCGTCCATTTCAGCACGCGCATGAGGAAACCACTTACTTGTCATGCTCCACGGTGCCATATGCGATAATAATCATCAACTGAAAAGCACTGGATAAACACATGTTTCTTGTCGTATTCGGCCAGCTTTACCCTTCCCATGAGCTTTAGAGAGGAGAAGAACTATTGTATATCGCTCGGGCGAAGCTTGCCGTGGGAGAACTTGCCGATAAGTATATATTGATAAGGCTCCTTGAACTTCTGTAACTCGTCGGCTGAAAAAATGATAACGGGGTTCCCGTTTTTTGCTCCAAAAATGTGCGAGTATGGTGCGGGCACCTTAGTTATCGAGGCAAATAATTTATTCATTGTGAATAAATCATTTTGCTCCATTTTGCACTTGAAAGGAGCTTGATTCGAGCTCGAATGGCGGTTTTCTCTCTCTAGAAATATGGATTTTCTCTCTCTACGGGTTGAGAGCTTCTTCTTCCGCGCGAGAGGACTATTTATAAATATTAATTTATTTTCTTTTAACTTTATTAAAAAAATTATATTTATATTATATTTCAAGATTTTCAAATATTGTAATATTTATTTATTTAAAAGTTTTCTATAATAATAAAATTTTTTTACTTATAATAATATTAATTTTTACTAGTTTATTCGTCAATTCAGATAATTTATAAAATATTTTTTATTTTATTATATAATGAATTAATTTATATTTATATTAATAGAAATTTTAATATATGTCAATTTAATTTTTAAAATAAAGAAAGAATTATTATACTTATTGAATTTAATATTTAATGTTACTTTAATACAAATTTTTAAGTTTCTTATTTTAAAATTTTAGAATTTTTTTTTTAATTTTATAAAAAAGTAATACATCATAAAAATAGTTAATTTAGTCCTTATTAATATATATAATTGTTTTTTGTATTGGATATTTTTTTTAATTATTTATTTATAATATAATTTTTTTATGATTTTATGAGGAGAATGTATGTTTCAAGGATTGCTCATCTATAGACCATTATCATACATTTAATAAACAAAATTAAATAAAATATTAAAACGAATAAAAAATAAAAAAAATTATATAAATAAATATTTGTTAGGGAAATGCCGTTGCTAAATCCGTAGCTAAATTACGTATTTTAAAAGGTAGAAACAATTCATCATTATATTATATATTTTACTAGCTCGAGAAAATCCTTCGTTAAATCATAGATTTTATTAGCATTAGAAATTCTGTCACTAAATCCGTCGCTAAATCCATCGCTAAATCATGGATTCTATTAGCAAGAAAAATTCGATTGCTAAATTCAACGCTAAATCATAGATTCAATTAGCAAGTGAAATTTCGTCGCTAAATCTATCTCTAAATCGTAGATTTTATTAGTAAGGGAAATTCCGTCGCTAAATCCGTAACTAAATAAGGGATTTTATTAGCAAGGAAAATTCGGTCACTAAATCCGTCACTAAATCACTATTTTATTAGCAAAAAAAATTCCATCGCTAAATCCATCGCTAAATAATAGATTTTATTAGCAGAAGAAATTTTGTCGCTAAATCCGTCACTAAATGATAAATATTAATAGCAAGGGAAAATTTCTCGCTAAATCAGTCGCTAAATAATGGCTTGTATTAGCGAGGGAAAATCCCTCGCTAAATCCCTCACTAAATAATCACTTGTATTAGCAAGGGAAAATCCCTCGCTAAATCCGTTGCTAAATAATGGCTGGTAATAGTGAGGAATATTCCGTCGCTAATTCGTCTGTAAATTCCCGACTTTTCTTGAGCAGAATTTACGAAAATTTTCTGTCACTAATCCATCGCTAATTCTGTCGCTAAAACCCAACTTTCTATTTGATTATATATATGTCTATCAATCAATCAATCAATCTATCTATCTATATATCTATCAATTTATCTATTTATCTATATTTTCATATTACTATCTATCTATTTTTCTATCTAACTATCTATATGTCAATCAATCTATCTATCTATCTATCGAAATATATATCTATCTATTTATCTATCTGTCTATATTTCCATATTACTATCTATCAATCTATCTATTTATCTATTGATCTATTTATCTATCTATATGTTTATCTATGTGTCAATCAATCTATCTATCTGTCAATCTATCTTTCAATATATCTTTCTATATATCTGTCTATCTATATGTTTATCTATCTATCTATCTTTCTATCTTTTTATCTCTCTATCTTTCTATCTTTCTATCTTTCTATCTTTCTATCTTTTTGCCTATCTATTTGTCTATCTATTTATCTATCTATATATTCTTTCATTATATTTACTAATTTGTCTATTAATCTATGTATTAATTGGGCTATCAAACGATATATCAATCTGTCAATCAATCTAACTTTCAAAAAAATTATCAATCGGACTATCTATCTGTCTATTTATCCATTAATCTTTCTATATATTTATCTATATATTTGTATATTAATCTTTCTATATATCTGTCTATCTATCTATCTATCTATTTTTCTATCTATTTATCTATCGATCTATGAATCTATCGATCGATCTATCTATCTTTCTATCTATCTTTCTATCTATCTTTCTATCTATCTTTCTATCTATATATCTATTTATCTATTAGTATCTCTCTATCTATTTATATGTCTATATATCCGAATATTTTTTTATTTATCTATCTATTTCTCTATCTATCAGTCAATCTATATCTATCAATCTATTTGTCAATCTATCTATCTAATAATCTATCTATATATCTGTCTATCTATATTTTTATCAATTTATCTATGTATCTATCTATCTATCTGTCATTTAATCTATCTTACAATCTATTTATCATTTTCACTATCAATTTGTCTATCAATCTTTTTTTATATCTATATATCAATCAATCTTTTAATCTATCTATTAAAATGTCTATTAATCTGTCTATCTATATGTCTATCATTCTATCAATCTTTCTATCTATATATCTATCTATCTATCAATATATCTACATATGTATATATCTATCTATCGATTTATCTGTCTATCTCTCTATCTATTTATCTACTTATCTATATATCTATCTATTTGTCTATCAATTTATCTCTCTATCTTTCTATCTATATGTGTATATCTTTATCTATCAATCTATTTATCTATCTATTTGTCTATATATCTATCAATATATCTATTTATCTATATATCTTTATGTCTAACTATCTATTTATCTTTTATCTATCTATTTATTTATTTATCTATCTATTTATCTATCTATCAATTTTTTTACCTATCTCTATCTATCAATAAATCTATCTATCTATTTATCTTTCTATATATCTAAATGTCAATCAATCTATCTATTTATCTATATATATATCTATCTATCTATCCATGTGTCTATCTATCTGTCTAACTATATGTCTATCTATTTGTCTATTTATATATCTATCTATCTATTTATCTATATATTTGTTTATCTAACTATCTATCTATATATCTGTCTATCTATCTTTTTGTATGTCTGTTTATCTATCTGTCTATCTATCTATTTGTCTATCTATCTGTAAATCTTTCTTTATATCTATAAATCAATCAATTAATATGTCTATCTATCTATCTATCTTATCTTTGTATGTATGTATCTATCTTTCTATGTGTTTGTCTGTCTATATATCTATATATCAATATGTCTATCAAATAGTCTATCAATCTCTCTATCAATTTTTCAATCAATCTATCAATAAATTTGTATATCAATCTATATATAAATATATATATCAATCTATCAATCTATTTGTCTATCTATCAATCTATATATTTGTCTATCTATCTATCTGTCTGTCTTTCTATCTATATATCTATATTTATATCTATTTGTCTATTTATCTGTCTAAAAATCTATCTATCTGTCTATATATATGGCTATTTATCTCTCTATCTATATACCTTTCGAAATGTCTATCTATCTATCTATCTATCTTTATATCTATCTAATTATCTATCAATCTATCTATCTATCTAATAATTAATCTTCTATCTATATATTTATAATATATATATCTATCTATTTGTTTATCTATCTATCTATATTTATATCTATTTATCTATATAGCTCTCTACATACCTACCTATCTATCTATCTATCTATCTATTTGTCTTTCTAATTATTTATTTATATATCTTTATATCTGTCTTTCTATATATCTATCTATCTCTCTATCAATCTATCAGTCTATCAGTTTTTCAGTCTATTAGTCTATCGATCAATCTGACTATCATTCTATCTATCTGTCTATTTGTATATCTATGTATCTATCTATTAGTTTATCTATATATTTGTCTATTTTTTTATCCTTCTATCTTTCTATTTTATGTCAAAATGTTTATATGTCAATCTATATATCTATGTAACTATCTAACTATTATATTTATCAATTAATTTATATATCTTCTTTCTATTTTTCTATCTCTCAGACTATCTAACTATCTTTCTATTTTCGGCCTATTTTTCAATATATATATATATATATATCACCCATTTAATATATTTACCTTTATATTTGTCAGTTTATCTAAATATCTATCTAACAAATAGGAAATCAAGTTATTATCAACAATTTGTATTGGAGGTTTAGGTTGTGCATTATGATGCACCATTGGGCGAAGTTATTATTGATGATAATAATGAATTTAATAAATAGTAAAAATTTTGCAGACAATATCAGCATGTTAAAAGAGGTGTTCTCAATTCTCATACATACTATATTGCAAGAATTGTCTAGAAGAATTTATATTTTGTAGACAGTAATGCCTGCATTTGAAGGAAAAATGAAAATAAAAAAAATCTATAGAATGAAATTTGGATTCTTGAAAATATAGATGGAGGATTATATATACTCGAAAATCTATATCAACCCCTTCTGAGGAAGATGATAGAGTCTAAGAAGAAAGAAGAGCACATGCTAGCACTTGAATTCATCTGAAATATGATATCTTACTAACTTACTTTCAATATAAAAAATGAGAAGAACATAGTAAGGCTTACGATGGCTCTTGCTAATATATACGAAAAACTAATTGATGCTAAAATAGTGCACATGATGATGTATTTTTTCAATCTGAAGTTGACAGAAAGCACATCAGTGACCCAACAACTCAATAAAGTCAACACAATCACAACCCAATTAAGTTTGTTTGATATTGAAGTCAATAATGAAGTATGTGCTTTGATACTTTTGTGTTCTCTATCAAAAATTATAATATTATAATTATAGTTGCTCATAGTTCATCAAGAACTAATAAATTAAAATTTGATGATGTTCAAGATCTAATTCTCAGCAAGGAGATTCAACAGAGATAGACAAGTGAAACATCAACCTCTTTAGAATTATATCCAAAGTTAATTGAAAGAAATTCAACAAAGAGAAAATGTTAAAGCAAATCAAAAACAAGAGGTCTAAACCTAAGAATCATTGTAATTATAATAGCTCAAAGACCATTAAGTATTGAAATTATAGAGAGACAAGACACTACAAAAATCAATTAAGTATTAGTTATTTTATAGAATGGTAAAATGTATCACAAGTATATGAGTTTAACAAGTAATAAAGTGAACTCTATGAATCTGGATTATCATTTCATTGATATTGATTATTTGGATTAATTATCAAAGTTTCTTCATTATCTAAGCTTACAATAAGTAAATAGTTTCTAGTGTTTACTCAAGTAAACAATTCTATGGTTAGCTTACAATAAGTAAACATTATCAAGTCCATGGGTATACAATTTATTAGTTAATGGCTATAGAGGTGATAAAATATGTGAGAGCTACTCATCCATATAGGTGGAACTTCTCAAACCCATCAAAAAGTCATCGGCATCAATTCATGTAGGAAATAATGTATGTTAGATGAGCTGGATATCTTATATATTTTAAGTCAGTATGAATCATATTGATAGTCAATTCTAGGGTATTTATAAGGGAGCCTATGCGGCATTTAATTTAAGATAGTAATTAAAATATAGTCAAATATATACATGTATTTAAATGTCTTGTAAATTAGTATCAGTATACATAAAGCCTATTGCATTTTTATTTGAACTAATTGAAAATCGATCAATAAATATTTACCGATTTTAATTTGACATTAATAGATATTAATGTGACTATACTTTAAATTTATAGATATTAAATAAACTCTTACATTTTTATAAGAGTGTGTAGTTTTCCCTATACATAAAGTCATGTATAAAATATAGTTTACAGATATTAATTTAATTATACTTATTGGGTAGGCAAGGCATTATGGAATAATAGATATTTTCATAATGCAAATTTATTAGACATGTATTTCAGAATGATGACTTACAAATTTCAAATATACATTATTAAAATCCTATCATAAAGTCAATATATCTTTATTTGTGTAAAATATGTATATAATGTTATATGTATAATAGTAATTATATTTGAAATACATGACATGTATATTGAATGTATCATATATATATATATATATATATATATATATATTGTTATGTTTATGTATAGTTATGTTTATGTAAACTATTTTTAAAGTTATTATTTTAATAAAATACACTTATATATTTATGTGTTATATACACACTGCCCAACACAAAACACCCATTTTGTGTTATATATGATTAAGTTTATATAAACAATCCAATTATAATTAAATTAACAGATTATGTATTTAAAAAAAAGTATAATTAAATTAACAGAATATGTATACAAAAAAGTATAATTAAATTAAGTTTATATTAGCATACCTACTACCCAAAAAACAAAAATGCATTAGGTATGTATCACACTAAGTATTATTAAATTATGTATATGATTAAAAAAGAAGAATTTTAGAAAAAAAAATTAACAGAATCAATACGCATTAAGATAATCGATGAATAATTAGGGTAGAAAACGTACCTCAAATCAATAACAAATTATCGCTTAATTCGAATATGTTTTTGGTGCATCGGTGTCGAGAAAAGAATGGAGGACTGTGGAATAATTGTGTCGCTTATTCTTCGAAAATGTTGGGAGAATGATGGAGGACTTAGTCTCGACAAAATAAACATTAAATAACAAAATATATATATTTCCAAAATATTTATATTTTTAATTATAAAACTATTAAATAAATAATATAATATATATATAAAATACAAAAAGATTCATTTATTTTCTTTACTATCAAAATTTTTTCAACTAAATTAATGTGCATGTAGCAAGGTACAAATAAAAAATATACACCTTATAATTTTTTTTATAATATTAATTAAACAATAAATATATAAACAATTTAAAAAATATATTTGTTTAGCCTTATAAAAAAAATATCAAATAGCTATAAAATTATCTAGCTTGATATAATAAGACATACATTAAAAGATGATTTGTCTTCTATCCACTCTCCTAAGAGTTATAAAATACTCTTAATATTAAAAAATATATAAAAATTTATATTTTATGGTTATAAATTTTTAAGAATTCATCAGATTAATTTTTATGAAGATAATATGTAATAATTTTAAAGGCATAAAATTTCATATTATTTGATATCATTTATAATTTTTAAAATTCAAAAAATTACATAAAGTGATAAGATAATTAAAAAAAGTTATATTAATTATTTTAATAAAGACTGAATGTTAAAAGTTAATAGAAAAAATATTACTCAATTGTTTAATTCTTATAAATTTTAGTAGGGGCAAACATATATGTATTTATTTTTAAATATTAATTTATTTATTTTAACTTTAATGAAAACATTTATATTTTTTTTATATTTCAAAATTTTCAAATTTTGTATTAATTATATTTTTTAAAAGTTTCCTATATAATACAGTAAATATGTACGTATATACTGAAGTATTATATGTACATATATATAATCATATAGCCTCAAATGACACAAAACTACAAAAAATTAGTATTATCCCATTTATACTTCACAAAGGTGGAACAAAACTTTGCTATCAACATAAATAAGAAATATGAAGATTATTTAAATTTTGGAAAATATCTCTAAAAAATCATAGAGAAAAACCTGGAAGATGAGCCACGAGCTAGGCTTGGGGCATCAAAGTTCACATCTTGCCTCCTCGTAACCAGAACTCTCTATCAGTCCCAAGGCTTATAAGGGGGTTTCTCTGCACTGCCATGCATGAGTTGACAAGCTAACAAAAGAACTAGCAGATGAAATTGAGACTGATCATTTGTAGCAGTAACCATGAAAATATAAATAGGAATCTTAAACATAGAAAAAATGAGCACTCCACCATGCTAATGTGCAACACAAAATGATGAATAAATTATTATAATAATAATTTTGAATAACTATAATCTAAGAAATCTTTGTCATGCATATTTAAAACAATGACATAACACAATTTTATTACCTCTTATTCATCAATGTATCTACCGATAATGCATAAAGTATAATCTATCTGTGCATTAATGTTGTTTTCTCATCCTCAGCTTCTCTGATCACCATCTTTCAGGTGCTACAAAGCTGTCCGAGTCACGGTGCATCATGTCTAGTAAAAAAAATCCCTCACTTATACAATTTTCATATGGAGAACAATGAGGTACCATATCAGTACGAAATTTAAATAAGTAAATAAAATCAAAAAAAAAACAAATATAAAAAGTTATGTTTTGATAAATATATAATACTATAGTATATATGTTCATATATACTATAGTTATATTATCATATATTATTATAGAATTATATGTACATATATACTAAGTACGCATATACTCAGTATATATGTACATATAATGTGATAGTATTATATGTACAAATATTGCAGTAATATATGTGTGTATTTACATACGTATATACAACATTTGCTGCTAATGTTGCTGCCACCACCGCAGCTGCTACTACTGCTCCAGCTGCTGCTACTACCGTTGCCCCTACTAATGCTTCCATTGCTACAATTGTTGGTTCCATTGCCCCTGCTGCAACCACCATTGCTACTCCTACCTGTACAGCTATTACTACTCCTGCTATTGTTGTTGCTGCTGCTACCACTACTGCCGCTGCTCCCACTGCTACTACTGCTGTCGTGGCAGCTACTGCCACTACCACGGCAACTGCTACTGCTAGCTACCACTAATAATAAAAGTGGGAATGGTGATGATGCTTGACTGATGAAATTTTCTACCAACCCCTCGTTTTGAGATTGAGCGAGTTTTTGACGTGATGGCGAGCTACTTCTCCCTAAACAAGACCCGATATTCCTCTTGGCACTCACAGCCTATAAAAATCAGGTAATGATACATTTTTCCTTCCAATTGAATATAGTTTTGTGAGATGTAATAAACTTACACAAGACTACATGAGCATCATTATCATCATCCTAATACATAGTACAATTATAACCAATCATTGCAGTGCCTATAGCAAGAAAACTTATTTCCTCATACATATGCTTTGTACCATGTGATAATAACATATCTACACAATTACTAAAAGATTTAAGACCAACCTATGGCTGCCTGGCTGGCCTAGATAAGAAAAATCTTAAGCCACAGCTTGGGAAAGGTCTAATATTCATGACTTTTATGACCTGCATCCGTAAATATTCATTATGATGATGACCAGACCAGCCTGAGCAATTATATATTCAAATGTGTGTGTGTGTGTGTGTGTGTGTGTGTGTGTGAATGGGCATGTATGTATGACAATATATACATGTCTACAAATATATATATGCACCGACTTATGTACATACTCAATATATACTTACATATATACTTAGTATATACCAAGTAAATTCATACTTATATACTCGGTATTTGTACATATATAGTGCATGCCATGCACCACATGACTGAAAATAAAGATCAGCACACCACAAGAGATAGCACATGAGACCCAGTATTGCACTGCAAGAACATCCAACTCTACATGGTAAGTAGAAACCTAGTATAATTAACAAATTGCATTGGCTTTAGACTTTACGAAAACTAATTGACAAATAGAAAATAAAAAAAGTCGCCCGGTGAAAATCAGAACAATACATGCCTAAAAAACCAGAATTTTTATCTTCCAAAACAAAATAAAAAAACAACACGTGCCAAAACAAAATAATACAATCTTTAATGACCTTGATGCTAATTCAATCACAACATGCTTTCTATCTTATAAATCTAACATGCTCTCGAAGATAAATTTTCATCATGTATTTATTCTTCTTTGTGGCTTTGTACTTGGTCTCTTTTATAGGTTTGGTTGCATTTGAAATGAGTCACCTAAACGCATGTATTTATATTATTGAACATGATATGAAAGCTGGAGAAATAAAAGTGGTAATGACGCCACCATCACCATATTTCAGCTAACATGTTGGAGACTGCCCCAAAAATCATGATGTTTTTTTTAAAGAACAAAAGTAAAAGTGTTTGGAGCATGCCACCAATATAAAGAACTACACTGCCTAGACTAGATACAAGTGAAATAAATAATACATAAATTAAAATAGTGTAATAGATAGAATGAATATTATATGTATTAATAACCTCAAACTTAAAAGAAAAAAGAAATTAAGATACTCCAGATAATTCTCATTAAAATCTTTGCCAACAATTGTGATGAGAATGGTTAATGCCTGGCCAGGCACGTGGCGAACATAGAATAGCCGAACCAGGAAAGCTCAGGCATGCCCTTGTCAGGGCCTGTCCATGGTACCTTGTTCACTTCACAAGTGCACAAGCTCTGGACCCTGGACGCCTATGGGCTATGTCCCCTAGATAGTGTGTGCAGGCGGCAAGTGCTGAGCATGATGGTAGCATTATATCATTATACTATACATAACATAGATGTGTTAATTGTTATGTGTATCTATATATACACATAATATAATTATTGTGTATTACAATATACTAAATATATACATAATGTATATAGAATGTACATAGAATCTGTATATACACTCATATTGAATATATACATATACACATTGTATATAGACAGATATTATTGTGTAGATACATGTATACATAATGTAAATATAAAATATATACATACATACCTAGTATATAAAAAATTTAAAATTATGAATTAAAAAAAATATTAAAAAATTTTTTAATTTAAAATTATAATTAATACTTATTAAAATAAAATATGGTAACATTATCATTCAAAATAAAACTAAAATATAAAAAATATTACAAATCATTAAGTCATAAAATGATATAAATTATAAAATCTTTTTCAATCTAACTGTTATGATTTGTACAACTTTAAATTTTATCATATACATCATCATATGTATTTTGTTGTAATGTAAGAATTTGATTTTGAAGGCTCATCTATGTATTATCCTAATCTTTCTATCATAACAAATATTCAATAATATTGATTGTAATTTGATTTCCTCTCTAAAATAATATTCACAATCATAAATATGATAGATTTTAATATACACTAAACATAGTAAAGATCAGCAAATCACAAGACATTTTAGATATCACGAAAAAAGTTTATATAATTTTTACAAACTCAATGCATCTAGATTCTATATATCCTTTAAAAGAAGTAGAACAATAATTGATGTCAAAGTATTTTTAACAGGTTATAAAGACTCATTTTTGATAAAGCAACCTATCACTTACCTTTAACTTATTTGAATTAAAAAGATATCATCTTCAGATACTCCAGATAATCCTCATTAAAATCTTTGCCAACAATTGTGATGAGAATGGTTATTGGCTGGCCTGGCACGTGGAGAACATAGAATAGCCTAGGTTTGAACCAGGAAAGCCCAGGCATGCCCTCGTCAGGGCCTGTCCATGGTACCTTGTTCACTTCATAAGGGCACAGGCTCTGGACCCTGGACGCCTATGGGCCATGTCCCCTAGATAGTGTGTGCAGGCGGCAAGTGCTGAGCATGATGGCATCATTATATCAATATACTATACCTAACATAGATGTGTTAATTGTTATGTGTATCTATATATACACAAAATATAATTATAGTTTATTACAATATACTAAATATATACATAATGTATATAGAATGTACATAGAATCTGTATATACACTCATATTGAATATAAACATATACACATTGTATATAGACAGAAATTATTGTGTAGATACATGTATACATAATGTAAATATAAAATATATACATACATACCTAGTATATAAAAAATTTAAAATTATGAATTAAAAAAAATATTAAAAAAATTTTTAATTTAAAATTATAATTAATACTTATTAAAATAAAATATGGTAACATTATCTTTCAAAATAAAACTAAAACATAAAAAATATTACAAATCATTAAGTCATAAATGATAAAAATTATAAAATCTTTTTTAATCTAACTGTTATGATTTGTACAACTTTAAATTTTATCATATACATCATCATATGTATTTTGTTGTAATGTAATGAATTTGATTTTGAAGGCTCATCTATGTATTATCTTAATCTTTCTATCATAACAAATTTTCAATTATATTGATTGTAATTTGATTTTCCTCTCTAAAATAATATTCACAATCATTAATACGATAGATTTTAATATACACTAAACATAGTAAAGATCAGCAAATCACGAGACATTTTAGATATCACGTAAAAAGTTTATATAATTTTTACAAACTCAATGCATCTAGATTCTTCATATCCTTTAAAATAAGTAGAACAATAATTGATGTCAAAGTATTTTAACAGGTTATAAAGACTCATATTTGATAAACCAACCTATCACTTACCTCTAACTTATTTGAATTAAAAAGATATCATCTTCAGATACTTCATAATCATAATTTCATTAAACAAAAATACTTAATTTCTTAAAATTTAGATAAATTTTTTAATTAATCATAAATTTTACTTTTTTATTCTTATATCTGATTAATCCCTAATCTAAATGTAAAAAGTTTTTCTAGTTACACATATAGTAAGATACAAATATTTATATTTATATGTTATTATACATATAATATATATAGTTATAAATATGTTATATATAGTTAAACATTTAGTTATATATAGATATATTAATACAATAAGTTATATGTAGTTATACATAAATATATACAATGTTATAAACAAATATATAGATTTAAATATTTATATACATATATGTATACATAATTACAAATATAGTTATATTTAATTATATAAAGTTTTATATAGTTATACAAATATTTATATATAGGTATACACATATAGTTTAGTAGTAGATATAACAAATGAAAAGTTTTAGATTACTACAAACCTTGTAAATTTTTAATTTAATGCAAACCATGCTAAATTCTACTTCACTAAAAACTCTATGTCATGATTTTGCAAAACTTTATTTCATAAATATATAAAACTGTAAAATATTTGTACATATATACTGTAGTATATATGTAAATATATACTGTAGTATATATGTATATATATACTATAGTATATATGTATATATATACTATTATATATGTACTTATACATATATAGCAGTATATATGTATACACTAGTATATATGTATATGTAGATATATACTAGTATATATGTACAAGTATTTCTATGTACATATATACCCAGTAAATGTAAACATACACTACAGTGTATACATATACACTATAGTATATATGTACATGTATGTACATTTTCAATGTAGTGTATATATGTACAAGTATGTACATATATACTAGTAAATACTTATACATATATACCAGTATATATGTATATGTACATATAATATATGTAAATATACGCTACAGGGTACATGTACATATATACTCAATCAAGTTCCACGTGTAAAATTACTTGGCTACTCAATGGATGTTTTCATGTAGATATCAAGTGAATAAGCAAAGAACAAACTAGATGATAAGTAATATTAAATAGAAATGCATAATAGTCTAGAGAAGTTCATAAATCAACCATGAAAGAAACATAATAGCGAACCTAATATGATTACAAGTTTCAAATTTTATGAATATTTATTCACCATTCATTAGTTTAATAATGAAAAAAGAAAGCTGTATGTGATGGCTATCATAAAAATCATATTTGATTTTTGAGATAGGTTTGCATTGATCCATAGCTTCAATACCTCATTTTGAGTTGCAGGAAACTCATGATATTTGTATGATTTCATTACCAACTCATGTAGCTTTCCCTAAGTGTACCCAATGAACTGAGGATGTAAATTGTTAAACAAATTGGAGCTTATATTACTCTCATTATTATAGGAACATTGTGATATGATTACAAGTTTCAAATTTTATGAATATTTTATCAGCATTCATTAGTTTTATAAGGAAAAAGAAAGTAGTGTATGATAGCTATCATCCAAATCATACCTGATTTCTGCGGCTGTTTTGTATTGATCCATAGCTCCAAGTAATTATACGTAGTTATACATAAATGTATACAATGTTATAAACAAATATATATATATATATATATATACACATATATGTATAGATAGTTACAAATATAGTTATATATAATTATATAGAGTGTTATATAGTTATACAAATTTTTATATATATTTATACACATATAGTTAAACATAATGTAGTATGTTGTTATACATGTAATTATAAATATAGTTACATGTGGTTATACATATAGTTACGCATATAGTTATACTTATATTTATACTTTTAGATATATATATTTTTTCTTATAATTTTATATAATTATACATATAGTTATGTATAGGTATAGATATAATAAAATACATTTTTATATACTAATATATACAAATGTATATTAAATATAAGTTGTAAATTATATATTTAAATTAAGTTATGTATAAAGCTTTTATAGTTATACATATAATAAGATATAATTATTTATAGTTATATGTTATTATACATATAGTATATATAGCTATAAATATTTTTATATAGTTATACATAAATATAGAAAGTTATAAATAAATATATAAATTTACATATATGTATACATATTTACAAATATAGTTGTATTTAATTATATAGTGTTTTATATCTATACAAATATTTATATATAGTTATACAAATATTTATATATAGTTATACACATATAGTTAAAAATAATGTTGTATGTTGTTACACATGTAATTATACATATAGTTATTTGTGGTTATACATATAGTTACACATATAGTTATACTTATATTTATACATGTAGCAATATATATTTTTTCATATAATTCTATATATGTATACATATAGTTATCTATAGGTATATATATGGTAAAATATATTTTTATATACTAATATATAAAAATGTATATTAAATATATGTTGTTAATTATATTTTTAAATTTTAGTTATGTATAATATTTTATAGTTATACAAATAGTCAAAGACAATTATTTATAGTTATATTTTCTTATACCTTTGGGATCCAATGGCAAAAAGACAAAATAGAAAACTAACAAGCTCGGCTTGCAATAGATCAGAGCAAAGTAAATGAGGTCTTATATTTCAGGCATGTAATATATAAATATAAATATAATGTGAATCTCCCTAGAACTAGATGATGTCATCCACATAATAGAACAAAACTCAGACAAAGTAGGCAAAGATTAGATCCACATCCATATATGGCAACAAAGTTTGTCTCATTCTGTTAAAATTATTTATGACTTGCTGGCAATGTAAGTGGAAAGCCAATAAAGACCCTCGTAGAGGCCATCGCCAGAGGTAGTACAGGTTCTCTGAATGTACCAATGGAATTGGTGAAAAGAGTGAAGTCCTAGCTTATCATTAATTTCAGTTGCATTCATAGCATTGGGAAGATCTTGCTCATTGGCAAACACCAGCAAAACTGCATCTCGAAACTTTTCCTCATTTAACAACCTATGCAATTTATCTCTAGCTTCAATAATAGAATTTCTATCATTGTTGTCCACCACAAATATGAGAAAGTTCGTATTTTAGAAGTAATCCCTATTGAAAGTGTGAATCTTGTCTTGACCCCCAACATCCCACTCAGTGAAATTGATGTTTTTGTATTCAATAGTCACTACATTGAAGACAATAGTAGGAATTGTGGTGTCAATTTCACCAAGCTTCAACTTATACAGAATGGTTGTCTTACTGCCAGCATAAAGACCTAGCATCAAAATCTGCATCTCCTTGTTGGCTAATAGCCTACTGAATAGCTTTGTGAACGTCAGCCCCATTTTTTTCACTAAACCTCAATTTCTTTATCATATGGCAGTAAAGAGATTTGATGAGAGAAAGAAACAAAATCAATATAACTCAAGAGATAGTCACAAGAGAGGGAGTTCAACCTCTATATGTTCTTATACCTATAGTATATATAATTAAAATAGAGTTATATATAGTTAAACATATAATTATATGTAGATATATTCATACAAGTAGTTAAGAGTAGTTATACATAAATATATACAAAGTTATAAAATAATATATAGATTTAATTATACTAATACATACATGTATACATAGATACAAATATATTATATTTAATTATATAGAGTATTACATGGTTATACAAATATTTATATATAGTAATACAAATATAGTTATAAATATGCATGTCGTTAAAGATATTGTTATATATAACATTTTTATAGCTATTCATTTAGTAAAATACAATTATATATAGTTATATATTATTATACATATGATATATTTTCTTAAAAATATAGTTATATAGAATTACATATATAGTTATATAATATTATAAAATTAAAAAAATAGTTATATATAATTATTAATATAGTTATTAATATAGTTATAAAAATAGTTTACATAGTTACAAATATAGTTAAATATAATTATGAAAAGTTTTATATAGTTATACAAATATTTATAAATAGTTATCATATACTATGATAACAACACACTCTCAAATGCCCAATTGAATTACACCACTATAGAGAAAGAACTTATATCAACAATCTTTTCTTTTGACAAGTTAATATCATATTTAGTGGTAACCAAAGTCATAGTATATACTAAATATTCGATAATCAAATATCTCATAAAAAAGAAAGATGGCAAGCCTAGATTAATTTGATAAATTTTACTATTACAATAGTTTGAACTAGAGATATTAGATAAGAAATGCACATATAATCAAAATACAAAATAGCTTATAAAGACTAGAAAAAGAAGATAGAAGAGTTGATGAAGAAGATATTAGATAGATTTTTTTATTTGAACAAATTATAATATTGAATAAAAATGTAACTCCATGGTATGTAGTATTGAATGAACCCTATCATTTCAAGTAGTACTCTAATCAAATTTTGAGGCAAAGTTTTATAGATGAGAGATTAGTAATATTTTGCAATAATGTCACTTTTTTCTCCAACTCTCATGAATTTGTGGAATATGTTAGTATTTATGTGCTCAAGTATTTTTCTTCTCAAAATTAATGTTGATATTTACATATATATGCCTTAATATATATGTACATATACACTACCCCATACACACACACATTTACACATCCATATACATTCTTATACATTATATATCAGCATACACATTTTTGTACTTTTGTATATATTCACACATGTATCTACATTTTCAAAGTAGTATGTATATACTTGTATGCATGCATATACTACTGTACACCCACACAAACACACACATATACCTATATACATAATGTATTTTTAAAGTTACACATGAAACTATTATATATGAGTGAGTGAGTGAGTGTGTGTGTGTCTGTGTCTGTGTGTCTGTGTGTAAATGTATTTATATTTTTTGATTTCGAAAATTTAATTTAAATAAAATATTATATATGTACACAATGTATGAAATATTGTAAATTTTTATATTTAAAACAAATATTTTTGTATGTGTGTGTGTGTATATGTGCGCATGTGTGTGTGTGTGAAGCATATTAATGTGTAAAATGAAATTATGAATTAAATATATGAGCTTCTATTTTATTCAAATAGTTGTATTTTTACTAATATTTATATTAAAATAACTATCATTATACTAATATAAATAAATGAAGTTGGCATATTTGTAAATTATTGTATTTTTACAATCATGTTAAAATTGAAAATATAGTTCATAAATAGATAATATTGTTTTTGTTTTTCTATATAATTTTTTATTAAAATATTAATGTCTATGATAAATTTTACCTACTATTTATTGTTATTAATAAATTTTTAGAAATTTTAAAATTCAAACAAATATAATGTAGTGCATATAAATAAATGTTTTTAATGTTTTGTAAAAAATCAATTATTTCTTTAATTATGTTGAAATAAAACAGATTACCATATAAATATATGAGTAAATTTTTCTTCAATTAATTATTTTTATTTTATTTTATTCTAGATATATAAATGACCATATAAATATTTGAATTTGTTTTTTTAAATAATTATTTTTAAATTTTTTTTTCAAATTGAATACATGACAATGTTTTTTTTTGTAATTAATAGATACATTTCAAATATTGTTTATTTATAATAAATATAACATATTGCATATTATGAGGTGAAATTTTTATTTTGTAAATAAATTTTATTTTTAAAGTTTTATCTTTGCAAAATGAAACTACATCACATATATATTTTAAAATTTTTCTATAATATTTATTTCACAGACATATTGTTATTTGTTGTGAAATTTACAACATAAATTTTAACAAATAAACATATTATTAGAAATCAAATTTAATTAAATGATATTAAGTGAAACAAAAATACAAACCCTAAACATATTAAAGCTTAATGATTAATACAAACTTATAAAAATACAATAAAAATACATTTAAGGTTGAAAAAATTAATTTTAAGTTCCTAAAATATTTGGGAAAATGATAAAGATTTATACAATATCCAAAAAAAACATGTATGAATGAGATGAATGATATGAATGGATATTAAGTTTCTGAAGCATGTAGTTATACATGTTTGTGATGTAGTTATATATAATGGACACCAATAAAAATTTAGGGTTACTGCTAATGACCTAATCTGATCTAGAATCTTATTTGGGTATGATTTCCACCTCACATTGGTCTCACTACATCCATTCTTAGGTTTGATTTTTTGGGATAATGGTAAAAAGCCATGTTCAGAGGTTTGAGGATCTAGAAAATGTCTAGTTCTTATTAAAATTATCATTTCTAATAATTTTAAAATATGACTGTGTACTCTTGCTTTTCAGGCATGCTTTGCATGTGCTTCTTATTAAAGTGGAAAACAATAGTCTTGTTTTGCATTTTTTTCTTTAAATAAAACAATAATCAAAAAAAGGATTCTGCTGGTAGAAACTGATGACCACTCCAATTGGGGCTCCTTCATTTTTCAAAGCCTTTATGTTCAATACGATGGTTCATGTTCGTGCCGAGATGGATCATTTTCATTCTTCAGCAATAAATTATCAAGGTCTAGACTTGAGGTGGGTCATTATTTTTTATTTATGTTTTTTTATCTTAGGAAGGTGTGATACAGAAATATGGCTATGATTTCTTCACTGGTTACTAGAGGAGCTAGGGGAGAGTGGAATGTCAATTTCATGAATAGATTATACTTTATGCAATGTCGTTAGATGTATTGATGAAGATGTAATAAAATTTTGTTATGTTTTTGTTTTAAAAATGTAATATATAGTATAAAAAATTGTATTAATTGCTTTTATATTTTGTTAATTATAAATTATGGTTTATAGTTTAAGTTTTTATTTAATTTAATATAAAACCTTAAAAATATGTAATGAATTTTTTGGTAAAAAAATAAAATAGTAAAAATAATTTTAAAATTAAAATAGCTAGGGATTTTTCCCTCGCTATTTTAGTTAGGGACTTTTCTATAAATTTAAAATACGATCAAATTTAGCAAGAAAAAATAAATTTAGCTAGGGAATTTTACGTCATTAAAGATTTTTTGATAGGGAATTTTTTTAACATTACTTTTTTGCGATGAGCACATTAGTTTTGGAAAACTTCAGTCATTAATCCATCGTTATTCTGTTTTAGAAATAGTAAAATCCTATTTAGCTAGAGAATATTACCAAGTTATTTGGGATTTTTTTGTCGTGATATATATTTGACTTTCTACATAATAGTATATATATCAATCTATTTATCTAACTATTTATCTATCTTTCTATCTGCCTTTATATCTACATATCTATATATCTATATAAAAATCTATTTTTCAATTTGTCTATCTACCTATCTTTTTATCTATCTATCTATCTATGTATCTATCTATCTGTCTGTCTATATCTCAATCAATAAATCTATCTATCTATCTATTTTTCTATTTGTATATTTATCTATTTTTCTTTTTGTCTGAATCTCTAATTATCTAATTTTATATCTTTGTAATTGTCAAACTATATATCTTTCTAACTATCTAATTTTGTTTCAGTCCATCAGTCTATTAGTCAATATATATATATATATTTCTATCTATATATCTTTCTATATTTCTATATATCTACCTATCTATTTGTCTACTTATTTCTCTATCTATTTGCATATTTGTCTATATGTCTATTTGTCTATATATTTATTTTATTAACTATCTAACTATTTAACTATCAATCAAACAATCAATCTAACAGTCTATCTATTTATCCATCATTATATCTATCTTCCTATCTATCTATCTATCTGTCTATCTGTCTGTCTATCTGTCTGTCTATCATCTATCTTTCTGGCTATCTATCTATATATCTATACATCTATCTTTTTGCTTATCGATCGGTATATCTATCTATCCATGTATATTTCTATTTGTCTATATGTATATCTGCCTTTATATCCATCTCACTATCTACCTATTTTTTTTATCTGACTAACTTTTTTTCTATTTGTCTATCTATCTACCTTTCTATCTATCTTTTTATCTTTCTATGAGTCTATTTGTCGATCTATCTATCTATCTATCTATCTATTTATCTATTTTTCTATCTATATGTCTATAATTATATTTATCTATCTATCTATCAATTTATCTATCGATTAACCAATCTGTATAGCTATCTATCTATCTATCTATTTGTCTATATATCTATTTGTATAACTACCTAACTCTATAACTATCAATCAGACAATTAGTATATTAGTCTATCTATTTAACTTTTTATCAATCTTTCTTTCTATCTATCTATCTAACTATCTATCTATCTGTCAATATGTCTATCTAGCTATCTAATAATTTGTCTAACATACTATCTATCTATCTGTCTATCTATATATCTGTCTTTCTAACTATCTACTTATTGGCCTTATTATTTATCTCTCTATCTTTCTATATATCTATTTGTGTATCTATCTACCTATTTATCTGACCTTTTATCAGGCAATTTGTCTATCTATCTATCTATCTAACTATCTATTTAACTATCTATCTATCTATCTACCTGACTATCTTTCAATCTATCTATCAGACTATATGTATAAGTGTGTGTGTGTGTGTGTGTCAAACTATCTATATTTTTATCTCCTTATCCTCCAATCTACCTTTTTGTCTATCTATATATATGTTTATTTGTCATTATGTAAATCTATCTATCTGTCAATTTGGTTAAAAATCAATCTAACATATCTATCTATCTATATATATATATATGTGTTAATATGTCTAACTATATAATTATATATCTATTTGTCTATCTATCTATCTATTTAACTATCTATATATCTATCTAACTATATATATGTCTATCTATCATTCTATCTGTCTATCAAAAAATTTTTATATTTGTCTATATATCTATTGACTATATGTTTATATGTCTATCTGTTTATTAGTTTATATATCTATATATCTATCTATCTATCTACCCATCTATCTCTCAACCTATCTCTATATCTATTTATGAATTTATCTATGTGTCTATCTATCTAATTGTCTATATATCTCTTTTATAAACTATCTGACTATTTAACTAACAATACAACTATTAGTCTATCAGTAAATCTATGTATCTATTTATCTATCTATATATCTATCTTCTATCAATCTATCCATCTATCTATCTTTCTTTCTATCTATCTAACTATTTGTTTATTTGTATATCTGCCTTTCTACTCATCTACCTATCTACATATTTGTTGATCAGTCTATCTATCTATCTATCTATATCTTTATCTTTTTATCAGTCTATTTGTCAATCTATGCATCTATCTATCTATTTATCTATCTATCTATATGTCTATCATTATATTTCTTGATCTGTGTATCAATCTATCTATCTATTTTTTATCTCTATATCTATCAAGCTATCTTTCTATCTAATTTTCAATATATCTATTTTTCTAACAATCTATCTATCTAACTCTATAACTATCAATCAAACTATAAATCTATTTATCTATCTATCTATCTAACAAACTAACTAACTATCTATCTATTTAACTAACAAACTATCTATCTATCTATCTATCTATCTTTGTATCTATCATTTTATTAGGATATTTGTCTATCTATCTATCTTTCTATCTTTCTATTTATTTAACTATTTTTATGTCTAACTAACTAACTAACTATCTATTGATCGATCTATCTATCTATCTATCTGTCTATCTACCTTTGTGTCTATTTGAAAATTTAGATATCTATCTATTTGCCAATTTATATATATATCTATCAATCTATCTATCTATCTATTTGTTAATCCTATTATCTATCGATCTATCTACCTATTTATTTATATATCCATATGTTTATCAATCCATCTATCTATATGTCTATCTGTATATCTTCCCATTTATCATTCAGATGATTTATCTATCTACCTAACTAAATATCTATCTATCTATCTAGCAGCCTATATTTACATCTATCAATCTATCTGACTATATGTATATATATATATATATATATATATATATATATATATATATATATATATATATATGTTAAACTATTTATATTTTTATCTGCTTATCCTCATATCAGATTTTTTGTCTATCTATCAATATGTTTTAATGTTAATTTGTATATTAATTTATCTGTCTATTTCTTTAATAGTCTATCTATCTATTTATCTATCTTTCTATATAGCTATCTATATGTTAATAAGTCTAACTATCTAATTAGATATCTATTTTTCAATCAATCAATCTTTCTATTTATCTATCTATATATCAATCTATTTATCTATTTATCTATCAAACTATCAATCAATCTATCTGTCTATATGTCTCTCTATCAAACTGTCAATCTGCTTTTCTAATAATCTATTAATCTATCTATCTATCAATCTATCTATTTGTCTATATGTCTATCTATTATTCTATCTATATGTTAATCTTTCTATCTATATATCTAGTTATATATCTATATGTCTATTTTTGTATCTATTTATCTGTTTGTCTACATATCTATCTATCTATCTATATATCACTTTGTCTATTTGTTTATTTTTTTATCTATCTATCTATCTATCTATCTATGTGTATATCTTTTTATTTCTCTATCTATGTATTTTATATATCTATCTCTCTGTCTATCTATCTATCTGTCTATCTATCTTTCTATCTGCATGTCTATCTATTTATGTGTCTTTGTATATAACAATCTATCTGTCTATCTATCTATATATATAAGTTTCTATCTATCTATCTATCTATCTATCAATAAATCAATCTCTATATCAATCTACCTATCTTTTTGTCTATCTCTATATTTGTTTATCCATCTTTCTGTCTATCTATCATATGTATATTTGTGTATTTGTGTATCTATCTATCAGTCTATTTGACTATCTATCTATATATCTATCTATCTATTTGTGTAACTATCTATATATCTATATGATTATCTATTTATCTTTCTAACTTTCAATTTGTATATCTTTCTATCTATCAAACTATATTTCTTTTTTACTATCTATATGAATATTTCTTTATTAGTTTTTCTATTTATCTCTCTATTACACTATCTTTCTATTTGTCTATTTATATATCTTACTATCTTTGATATGTCTATCTATCTATTTATCTATATGTTTATCTGTTTATAAGTCTTTCTATTTATTTATGTATTTGTCTATATGTATAACTAAATATATGAGTATCTATTAATTTATCTTTCTATCTATCTATGTATCAATCAATCTGTCAATCTATCTTTTTGTCTATCTATCTATCTATCTGTCTGTCTATCTATCTATGTATTTACCTATCAATCTTTCTATTATATAATGTCTATCTATCTGTCTAACTATTTATATATTTATCTATATATCTATCTAGATTTCTATTTATTTGTCTATCTGTGTATCTCTCTAAATAACTATTTGCCTATCCCTCTAGCTATCTATATTTTTATCTCTCTATCTTTTTATATGTTTAACTATTTATCTATCTATCAATATATCTCTCTTTATGTATATTTGTTTATTAATCACTATACCTATTGGTTTATCTATCAATCTGTATATCTATCTATCTATCCATTTATCTAGCTAAATGACAATATGTGTATCTATACATCTATCTATCTATTATATATTGTTTATCTATCTATCTGAGTATTTTTTTATCTATCTATCTATATATATAGCTATTTAATTATTTGTCTGTCTGTCTCTCTTTGTACCTATCTATCTGTCTATGTCTTTGTGTCTGTGTCTAGGTGTCTACGTATCTATGTCTCTATGTGTATAAATGTATAGGTGTCTATGTGTCTATGTGTATTTGTGTCTATTTCTCTATGGATCTAGGTGTTTATCTATCTATGTATATATCTACCTATGTATATATCTATCTGCCTATCAAACTTTCTACATATATATCTATCTATCTATCTATTTGCGAATCTAATTATTTGTGGCTCTATATATTTGTATATGTTTTTATTTATCTTTCTATCTACTTGCCTACCAGAATATCAATTTATTTTTCATTCTAACTTTTTTTCAACCTGTCTATATAATTATCATTGTATCTATCTATATGTCTGTGTGTCTATCTATCAATCAATCAATTTTTCTATCTATCTTTCTTTCTTTCTATCACTCTATTCATCAATTAGTCTATCAGTCTATCTATCTATTTAACAAACTATCTAATGTCTATATCTCTAACTGTCTATCTGTCTATCTATCTATCTATCTAACTATCTTTCTATTTGTCTATCTATCATCAAAGTTTATTTCTCTATCAATCTTTTAGTATATAATTCTAATAGTATATGTGTCTATCTAGTTATCTATCTATCTATTTATCTATCGGTCAATCAATCTATTTATCTAATAGTCACTTGTCTATCTGTCTACCTATTATCTATCTATTTAGCTATCTTTCTATCTATCTATTTTTCTATCTATCTATATGTCTTTTTGTATTTCTAACTATCAATCATTCTATCTATCTATGTATATATGTATCTATCAAAATATATGTTCATTTGTCAATCAATCAATCAATTTAACTATCTATATTTCTATATATCTATCAATTTGTGAATCTATCTATATGTCTAAATATCTATCTATTTATCTATGTATTTATTGATTGTCTATCTATCTATCTATGTGTCTATCTAACTTTTTGTTTTTCTATCTATGTATTTATTTGTTATTTTTCTATCTATATATTTATCTATAATCGTAGGTATCTATTTGTATATCTATCTATGTAATCTTTCTATCTATCCATCTATATTTCTATCATTCTTTCATGTCTTCTTTAATTTTTCTATCTATTTATCTATGAATCTATCTATCAATCTATATGTCTGTCTGCTATCAAACTATCTTTCTATCTATTTGTCTATATATCAATCTTTCTAATTGTCTATATATCCATCAATCTATCTATCTATCTGTATATTTGTCGATCTGTCTTTCTATCAATCAATTAATTTATCTATTTATCTATCTATCTATCTATCTATATCTCTATTTGTCTATTTGTCTATCTATCTATTTGTATATCTATCTATCTAACTATCTATTTAGTTTCCTATCTATCTATATCAATCAATCTATATATCTATGTATATATATTATATATATGTGTGTGTGTGTGTGTGTGTCTATCTATCTATCTATTAATTTTTCTAATGGTCTATTATGTCTATCTTTCCCTACTTCCTACTTTGTCATTATACTATCTGTCTATCTATCTCTCTCTATCTATCAATCTATTAATCATCTATCTATATATTTTCTTTGTCTCACTCTATCTTTTTATCTATATATTTATCTTTCGATCTATCTATATGTCTATCTATATATATGTCTATTTGTTAATCTTTCTATTTGTCATCTGTATATATATCTATTTATTTGAATTTCTTTATTTATATCTTTTATCTATATATCTATCTATCTATCCAAATGTCTATTTATCTATTTATTTTATGTCTATTTATATTTTTTCTTTTTTGTCGATACATTTATCTATATAACTATCTATTTGTCTATCAGTAAATAAATTTATCTTTATATCTATATTCTATCTAATAGTCTATCTATCTATCTATCTAATTTTTATCTATCTATATGTCTGTTTATTTTTTATTTATCTATCTTTCTAATATATATATATATATATATATATATTTTCTATTTGGATATATATATTATATATATACATTTATATTTATATCAATCTACTTGTCTATCTATCTATCTATCTATCTTTCTATTTGTATATCTGTCTAACTATCTATATGATGTTTTTATATCTATATATCTATCTATCAATGTATCTGCTATCAATCAATCTATCTGTATATGTATTTTTTAAATCTATCCATCTATTAGTCTATCTATCTATATATTTTTATAATTTTCCATCTATCTATTTATTTATCTATTCTATATGTTTTATCTAACGTTTTATTTATTTATCTATATGTCGATCTCTCTAGATATTATATATATATATATATATATATATATATATATATATATCTAATTGTTTAATTGTATTTTTGTCTATTAGTCCAATCATTAAATATATTTATCTATCTATATATATTTCTATGTATTTATCTATCTATCTTATATCTATCTAATATCCAAATATTTTTTCTATCTATCTATTTATCTATCTCTTGTCTATCTATTTTCTATCTGTATATATATATATATATATATATATATATATATATATTATTATATAT